>OY282515.1:27125847-27413347 GCA_958296145.1 Hydrotaea cyrtoneurina
ATTGTATCTGAATTGGATATCATTTTTGAGTGTCTCGATTTGAGTAGGTTTTGGAATCAGATGTAGTACAAAGTTTTTATTTTTTGTTTTGTGGTTTCAAACCACTGTGCCTGTGGGCATTTCACCAGCTGTCATTATTAAAACCGCATTGCTGTCGTTTCCATTTCAATTCGCTGTTCTGGTCGCTGCCATCATCGCTTTATTTCCTCCATTGCCCATTGTCTATTAACGATTTTGCTGTTGTTGTAATTGTGGTGGCTTTCTTTGTGTGAAGGGACAGACGCATGAGTGGACGGGCATTATGCCATCATTCCAACGTCATTGTTAAATTTCACGCTCATATTTAATAGAGCGTCGGTGGATTCGTGCTGGGACTTCATTTTTATCATTTCGTTTCAGTGTTTTCACTGGGAGTGTATTTGTAGCTATGTAAGTGTGTGTGTGTTCTTGGTTGGCTAATTAATTTAGTTAGTCGGTTATGTCCATCAGATTTGTGTGATATTTTAATAAAACTTTGAGCAAAAGGAAAATGCCGGGAGCAGCAGCGTTATTGCCACTTGGAAGGCTATGGAAATGTGATCTGTGTCGTTCAGGGAAAGTGAGTGTGAATTGTAATTGAAAAGCAACATTTGTTTGGTCATCAATGGACTCCAATGGAGATATGGTAATGGGAATTAAAGGAATCAAATGCTTTTGAAACTACAGAATAACCCAACCGTGTAATTTAAAACTAGAGCAGCACAATTGTTCAGAAGCCATTGGGCAAAATTTTAAAACTTATGAGTTATTTCACAGATTGTGGCACACGATTTGAAGGTGAAATTACAAACTGGATAATTGTAAAAAATTCGCACATGTGTGCTGTTGTCTACCAGAGCAATTGCGTTTGTCTTTTCGCTAGAGACAAGAGACATCACGTGCCGCCGCTGGAAAACAATTCTAGTGGAACCAATTGGCAATATCAAAGAATGAGATTAAGTCACCTTCAGTGTGGCAACGCCCTGTTGAAACCACATGATCAATCAAGACCAATTGCTCCGTTGGTACTTTCCTCCATTGACCGTAACATTGTGCCCCTCATCGTCTTTGAAGAGGTACGCTCCCAAGATGCCCCCGCACAATTCCGGCAAATGAACTTCGATTGAGATAAAATTCAGAAATTTGCCCATCTTTTCAGCTAAGAACCTTATTTTCAAAAGACAATGACAAAGTAATTAATTTACGAATGTCTGTTCTCCAAGTGGGCCAGTCGTTTCGGTCTTATCGGCGTAGACTTGCGACTTCACATATCCCCACAGAAAATAGTCTAGTGGCGTTAAATCGTACGATCTTTGGAGGCCAATATACGGGTCCAAAATGTGAAACTATGCGTTTACCAAACGTTTTGCTTTGATGGACGATTATGATGACCGTAAAATCGACGCAGTGCGCGATACGTATACCATGATTTTCAAAGTAATTCGCACAAATTCAGGTTTCAGTCTCTTCAAACTAACCATAAATCACTTGACAGCTGACAAACTGGACGGCAGTTAAAAAAGTGTTGCCAATTTTTTTTTTTAAAAAATACCAAATAACACACTAAAGACGATTTGAGTACAACAGCTTTTAACACAAAAACAAAAAAATTAATTAAATTTTTTTTAATTTTATATTTTAAAATGAACCCAATACAGTTCGACAAAAACGAAAATCTATTAACATTTTTTTAAATTACAAAATCTAAAAATGGTGTGAATTTTTTAAATAAAAAGAAAATTGTTTGCCTCAAAATAACCTTAAAACAAAAAGTTTATTTTTTGTTCTTCTCTTAAAATCAAAAAAATATGAAAAATATTCAACTTTCGAAAAACTGTGAATGTTAGTGCCTTAAACTAATCCCCCAGGCCTGGTCTAAAACATATTTTTGACGGAATTCAAAGATGTTTCCTAAATCAAAAGTTACAGACGTTTGGCCGACGGTATTTCACTGTGGACCACTGTGCGCCGGCTGATAAACTTCAACAGAGAATTTGTAAGTTTGGTCAGCCCTTCAGTCAATTTTGTTCATAGACGCACTTATTAAGCTAAAAATTGTCTACAGCGAAATTTTTCGAAAAGTGAAAAGGCTAAAGGCTTTTGATTTCCTTTCTAAAAGAATTTTTTTGTAATTGTTTAAAATGAATTAGTAGGTTAGGTTAGGTTAGGTTGAATGGAGGATCGGTCATGCACCATGACCGTCTCATGTCATTGACATACACGTAGGCCAGCAATTCGGCCTGTTGTGCGCTCCTGATTTCGTCTACGAATTCCCTTCCCCCTTATCCTACGTTAGGAATTTGGTCCCCTCTATAAAGTTACTTAAATTCCTTATGTCTATTGCTTTGACGGCCGATAGGTCATCTAAAGTGTCCTCTCCTAATTGGACTTTCCTGACCTGCGAGAAAGCAGGGCAATGACACAGGAATGAAGAAATGAATAAGTAAGTTATAGAACTTTATCAGCAAATTCCTTTATCGTACTTCCCAAAAAAAGAAACATTTATCTTACTTCAAATCCCATTGTCAACCACCAATCAATATTCCACCATAACATGATGAAGCCTACAATAACAGTTGATCCAATTGTTGGCGCCTTCCAACGTCTCCCTTTCCTCCACAACCCGCAACGAGTCCAATAAAACGTAGCGCCATTTGTTCGCCACTGCATTTCTAACAAGCCACCCCTTGCCACCGTCATACACATTTTCACTTCCACAAAATGTACATTTTTATGGGTTTCAATCGAATCCGATTACAATTCCTAGAAAGTGCACAACAAAATGCATTTGCGAGCAAAAACATTTCTGAGTTTACTTGCCCTCCCCGACCAAAAAATCGAACTGCAGCCAGCAACTAACGAACAGAAGGGCGAACTTCCAGAAAAGTAAATATTTTGTTTATTCGATGGATTTTTAAGCAGACGCCACAGCAACATTTCATGCTGGGTTAAAGAAGAAGAAGAAACAACGACAGTAATAGACAACACTAAAGAAAAGGATTGAATTACATCGATGGTACCCCCGCCCCCACCCCTTTCATCGGGTACAAGAGAGGCTGAAAAATGCCATTAGTCAATCAATTAACATAATTTCGGTTAATTTTTTTTTATTTGTTGGTGCGGTGGATGAGGAGGAATTATTGTGACTATTGGAATTAGATGATTACTTATATAAAGGCAGTGCATCAAGTTGGGAAGAAGACAAGCAACTGAGGGGTGAAGGGAAGCAGTCAACTGAAGGTGGAGTGGAAATAGTCAACTGATGGGGGGAATGCCGGCAGCCAAGCACGGAAATTATGTTTTTCACATGTGAGAAATAATAAAGTATGAGCTGCTGCAATTATAAATCATTCCTAAAACAAAGTAACATTTCGTAAAAATGTTGAACAATTTCCTATAAATTATGAAAATATTTCTTTGGCTACAGATATAAGAATCCGGTATTGATTTTTACGAGGTTAAATTCATTTTCTTATGCAGATAAATAAAAGCACGCCTGACAATTTTCAAACAGAATTACTCAGGTTACTCTTGTAGACTAGCAGACAGCTCACGCTAAAGACCACTAAACGGCTGGATACGAACGACGATATCCGATTAATTAATTGTTTAATAATTAATGAAATTACACCATTAATCAGTTATGTGAAAAATAAAACATTCATTAGTTTGTAAAATATCGAAATAGAAATGTATTGAGAGACATCACAATTAATTGTATAGTCGACTAAGTGATGAATAAGTAAATACGAGGTATGTTCAAAAAATATCGCGAATTTTGTATTTTTTTCAAAAAGTATTTATTTATTCATGAATATCTAATTTGTCCCCTTCAAAAGTAATTTCCCCTCTGCCAAGGTTTTTTCCAATCCTCGAAGCACTTCAAATAATTAATTTTTGTGATCTTGTTCAGCTTCTCCTTGGATGCCGTCTTTATCTCCTCAATCGTGGCATAGCGTCGTCCTTTCATGGGCCTTTTCAGTTTTGGGAACAACAAATAGTCACAGGGGGCTAGGTCAGGGCAATACGGTGGCTGCGGTGGCAGCCACAAATCCGAGCGTTTTGGGCGAATTGCTTCGCGCAATTTGCGCATAACTTGCAGGTAATATTCTTTATTGACCGTACCATCCTGTGGCAAGAACTCATAATGCACCACGTCCCTGCAATCAAAGAAAACTGTGAGCAAAACCTTTACGTTCGACTGAACTTGGCGCGCTTTTTTCGGTCTTCGGGGATGATTGAGCTTTAGTTTCCACGTCGTAACCATAAACCCATGATTCGTCACCAGTTATGACCCTCTGGTGCAAATTTGGATCGTCAATTTATTAATTTATTAATTTATTAATTTATTAATTTATTAATTTATTAATTTATTAATTTATTAATTTATTAATTTATTAATTTATTAATTTATTAATTTATTAATTTATTAATTTATTAATTTATTAATTTATTAATTTATTAATTTATTAATTTATTAATTTATTAATTTATTAATTTATTAATTTATTAATTTATTAATTTATTAATTTATTAATTTATTAATTTATTAATTTATTATTTTATTAATTTATTAATTTATTAATTTATTAATTTATTAATTTATTAATTTATTAATTTATTAATTTATTAATTTATTAATTTATTAATTTATTAATTTATTAATTTATTAATTTATTAATTTATTAATTTATTAATTTATTAATTTATTAATTTATTAATTTATTAATTTATTAATTTATTAATTTATTAATTTATTAATTTATTAATTTATTAATTTATTAATTTATTAATTTATTAATTTATTAATTTATTAATTTATTAATTTATTAATTTATTAATTTATTAATTTATTAATTTATTAATTTATTAATTTATTAATTTATTAATTTATTAATTTATTAATTTATTAATTTATTAATTTATTAATTTATTATTTTATTAATTTATTAATTTATTAATTTATTAATTTATTAATTTATTAATTTATTAATTTATTAATTTATTAATTTATTAATTTATTAATTTATTAATTTATTAATTTATTAATTTATTAATTTATTAATTTATTAATTTATTAATTTATTAATTTATTAATTTATTAATTTATTAATTTATTAATTTATTAATTTATTAATTTATTAATTTATTAATTTATTAATTTATTAATTTATTAATTTATTAATTTATTAATTTATTAATTTATTAATTTATTAATTTATTAATTTATTAATTTATTAATTTATTAATTTATTAATTTATTAATTTATTAATTTATTAATTTATTAATTTATTAATTTATTAATTTATTAATTTATTAATTTATTAATTTATTAATTTATTAATTTATTAATTTATTAATTTATTAATTTATTAATTTATTAATTTATTAATTTATTGATTTATTAATTTATTAATTTATTAATTTATTAATTTATTAGTTTATTAGTTTATTAATTTATTAATTTATTATTTTTTTAATTAATTCGACCCGGATTCTCTTCTTATTTTGGTTTCTATTGAATGAAAATTCTATAGAAATTATGGTCCGAAATTGAACTATGGACTTAAAATAATGTTGTTGTGTTTGCATTTCTAATCCCTCATCCTATTTAGCTTTTCTTTCTTTCAGTAATTTCCAATCCACACAGTTCCATTGCCTGTTTTCCCTCCGTGTCACCGCTCTCCATAAATCATTGTGTCAATAATTGAGCAAGAAGAACTTTCCAGACTGACACAAATATGTTGCCAAAGCCATAACATGACATTTACAGACGCAACGAAAACATTGATCGCCGTTGAGATATTCAAATTATGCCCTGACTCGCCCCCTCCAGCACGACCACGAAGTAGCTGAAAAAGAATCAATATTTAATTTATAATTAACTTTTACAATGTAAAAAACACACATCACGGGGAATTTATTTAAAAAAAAAAGAAAAGAAACGCTCGTATTTAAAAGTGAAGTGGCACACGTTCTTTATTGATTGTGGCACTTTGTGTGTTTGTCTGTTTGCCCAGGTCTGAGGTTGTGTGCGCTTTCATGGACTCTCTTACCTTAAGGGTCGTTTTCAGGCGACATCTCCCTGGCCCACACACTCCCATTCGACATTCGTCATGTGTTGGTCTTGGTGGTGTTCCATTCGTCATTGCTGACTCGGGGTGTTTGTTGTGGCTTCCACCCGGAGCAGTTCATCCATCTTGCTCTTGTTGTCAGGGCTGTTGACGTGAGGATTTACAAGAGCTTTAAACGTTCGCCACTATGGGCAATTAACGAGAGCATAAAATAACATTTTGTTTGATCCTTTGGGTAAACATCACTCCTAATTCCAGCGACTCTGTTGTGTTTGTGTGTCTGTGTGCGGTTGTTCATCTATGTCGGTCTTCTGTGGCTGTGCCCCCCCACCCGTGTTTACACATTTTTCCCATCATTGACAAGTGGTGAAAAGTTTCTTTTGTTTTGAAGTTTCAAGTGGCTTCCTTGCTCCTCTGCCGTTTGCCATTAACTGTTTGCGTTGGTTTTTAGCATTTGTTTCGGTTTTCTGTTCTTCGTCCTTTTTGGTAAATTAATTAGTAATGGTGGACAAATTAAATTGGAATCTCATTTGGGGTGGTTGGGCGTGTCGTCTGTATGGGGTGAAAAGATGGTTAGACGGCATGAAGAAAGAAAGAGAGGGAAATGTGTGTTTTTATATTAATGTGGTGATAGTTTGGAATACACACAGTGTGGACAGTGTGAATAGGGTGGGCATGACACAGGAGAAAGTAGCAGACAAGGGATGGCCTTCAGAAGACAAAACACATGAAAAACTGTTGAGCCTTGATTAAAAGACATTTGCTATTTCTGTTTTTAATAATAACAATGAATATTAAAAATATTTGCATTAATAATTTGTACTTAAAAAAATAAGTACGATTCGTGGTTAATTATTCTTATAACAAGTAAAGTGTTATCCATTTTGCGTTTTCAAAAGTAAACGTAAACGTAAATAAAACACATGTAAAATATTTTTTTGCATCATATTTCTTTTTTATTATAAAGTTTAAACGTTGACATTATGTGTGTGAAACACTACATCATTTAAATTACCACCTTGCGAAGTGTTGCAAGCATTAATTCTTTTTAATGTCAGACTTCCAACTGAAAAAAACAAATTGATTTAACAACTTAGTTTGACAGATGTCGAATTCCAGCCCTATCATTTTGAAACCCGAAATGGATAAGCCTATATATTGAAAACCGGAAAGTGGGTTATATTTTAGAAATATAACCAAAGTTCAGGACTTTTCGTATTTTTCGATTTAGAGGCGTGACATCTTTTTAAAACTTTCGTTTTTAGGTTTTTTTTTTAAAAAAAAATTGTCACGTAATTATTATTATCTTCTTTTAATATATATTTACCCCTCGACACTGATTCACTGATACACTGATTCACAGACTCTGCCACGCAGTACGTAGGAATTTAAATAGGCATTCTATAATTCTATAAATAATAATAATAAAAAAAATAATATTTTTTTTTTGTACAGAAATTGTGTTTTCCCCAATTTTTTTTTTTCCAAAATTTTTTTTTCCCATTTTTTTTTTCCACAAAATTTTTTTTCTTCAACAAAGAATTTTTTTCAACAACATTTTTTTTTCCCACAAAATTTTTTTTTTCAACAAAATTTTTTTTTTCCACAAAATTTTTTTTTCCACAAAAATTTTTTTTTTTCAACAATATTTTTTTTTACATAAATTTTTTTTTTCAACAAAATTTTTTTTTTCAGCAAACATTTTTTTTTCAACAAACATTTTTTTTTTCAACAAAAATTTTTTTTTGAACAAAATTTTTTTTTTCAAGAAAAAATTTTTTTTTTCAACAAAATTTTTTTTTTTTGCACAAAAATTTTTTTTTTTCAACAACATTTTTTTTTTTCAACAAAAATTTTTTTTTCAACAAAAATTTTTTTTCCACAAATTTTTTTTTTTCCAATTTTATTTTTTTTCGAAATTTTTTTTTTACAAAATAGTTCCAAGTGAAGGTGTATATTGAATCGAACCCACAGCAAGGAAGGTTATTTAATGACCACAGACAATTCACGCGCAATGTTGTTTTCCAAGAGATTCTTCATTAAAAACCATTTTTTGTTTGCAATTTATGTTAATAAGTATTAGTGTGTATATCAGAGATAAATTTAATTTGCTCAATAAAATAAATTATATTTCATGTATATGAAAATGTTTGTTGCATCCATTTTAAATTAACACATATTTCAACGGGCGCCATAGGCGCATTACAACTTACTAGTTATATATAATTATTCAAATTGAGCATGAAAGTATTTGCTTATTTCATATTACAAATGTTTCAGATTATTATATATTTGAAAAAAAAAATATAATTTTATCTTTCCACTTCGTCGAACTGTATCTTATACATTTTAACAGCTCTCTTGATTAATTTTATTTTTATTATAAAGTATGTGTTCTTTGCTTTATTATAATGTCAAGATTTTATTTTTACAAAATTTAGTTTTGCACATATTTTATAAACTATTTTAAAATATATTTTAAAAATATAAATTTTGAAAAAAAAACAGCTACAAAATCACTTCTTGCTGTGAACGGCAAAGTAGTCGAAGTAGACAAATTCTTGCAATACCTCAAAACGATGGAAAACAACAAAAATTCGAAAAAATTAATATATCAGGGTTCTTTTATATACAGTAAGAGCTCGATTTGCGCAACCGATAGGAAATCAAGCCTGTTGCTTTAACTGAGATTGTTGCACTTACCGAGCCCCAAATATATATGTTGAAATATTGAAATCGAAGAATATGGAATTAAAAATAACAAGAAAACAACGGTAAAATAACAGTTATAGTACGCTCGTTCACAGTGGACAGAGTCGAACAGAGAATAATGTTGAAAAGGGAGCATTTGGTTTAACCGTGACCTCCAAACAAAGTTCCTGAATTCAGTGCATCAGAAAAAAGTTGCATTTATCACGACCTTTTTCTTCGAAAGTTGCACTTATAAAGACCGTAATATAAAAAAATTACGGTTGCGCTAATCGGGGAGTTGCAATAATCGGGGGTTGCAAAAATCGAGCTTTTACTGTATATGTATGTATATATGTTTTTTTAATTACAACACAAAATAAATGTATATACTAATTATGCCCGCCTCTTTCGTAAGCGTACATTTTCCTTCCCAGTAAAACCCAAATACACTTTATCGGCTTTTTCAAATTTTTGGCGGTAGATAATAATTTGTAATACATTAATTTTCCCCTCTTTTATACCGTTTTAAATCCCGTTTTCGTACGTTTCTGAAACTCTTTTTCAAGCACTTGTTGCAAAGCGTTTGTTATGGACTAATTTTCCAACAAAAATCACCATATGGGCATTTCCAGAGAATGGTCCACCACGACCAAAATATTAAAAATCGGAAAAAAATATTTCTTTTTAAAACTGAAATTAGAGAATTGCTGAAATCTTATTAATATATTAACATTAACATATATTTTCATTTTTATTTGGAGTAAATTGCTTTGCAAGTGGCATATTTGGTTTTCTTGCTCTTGGCTTCTCTTATTGTCATTATTTCCTTGAGATATTATTGACTCTTTAGTATCATAACGATTGCACTCGTCCTATGGAGTAATTGTACCAACAAAAAATAGTTAAATAAAAAATTGAAAAGATCGAACAAAGTCCGAATAACGGCGATTCCTATGTCCCGTTCGCGATCACAAATAAGCATTTCTTATCAGTTCTCCGTGATGAATGATTTGAAGACTTTGCTAATTCAAATTAAAAGCTAAAGTAGTGATTTCATTAAAAAAAAATAATAGTGAAACATTTAAGAAGACAAGTTTTTTTTAATTGATTTTCAAAGTGTGTCCCGTTCGCGATCGCAAGTGCTACCTTTTCCAGCAGTAACCTCGCAACTTCCCACGAAAAAGGTGCAGTCGATGGCGTTGGAGCCGTAATAAACAGAAAAATTTGGCACCTCACCAAAACCAAAAATATTTGTTTAAACGACGCATTGGATTTCTATGAATGCGCACAGGAACACATTAAATGAATTAAAATTCTATACGTCGATGAAGGTCAAATAAATGAGACTCCTTTTATGACAGACAAATGGAATAATTTACCAAATATAAACGGAATTATTATTATTTTTTAAACAAAAATTTCTACAATTTTTAGTTGTAGTTGAGAAATGTTGTTTTTTTATTTCTTTAAATTTTATTTAAAAAAAGAAAATTTCATAATTACCTTTATATGTTATTATATTTAATTTCTTGAAAAAAATATATGTATATATATATTTATTTTTTATAAATAGTAATAAATAAAACATGTTTTGGAAATTATGTCCCGTTCGCGAAAGTTAAAAATATTTTTTAAAAACTAAGAATTGAAGATATTTTAAAGCAAAAAACTTTATAACAAAGATTTAGTATTCCCTTATAGTTAAAAAAAAATTTAGTCCCTATAATGCGACAAAATTCGCTGATTTTTACATTTTTCCACATACTGGCAAAAATGACTTCCATTTTTTGTCCCGTTCGCGATCTCATGTTAATCTTAACTATTTTGAGAACGTTGAAGTTATGGAATTTGCTTTTTGCACTCAAAAATAGTACTACTGAAATGCAATTAATCTTTTATAAAGAGCTTAAAAAATATTTATTTTTGTCCCGTACGCGATCCTGGAAATGCCCATATTTGATTTGTATGTGTTTTTGGGTATTTCGAAGGGTTGTGGAGACACATTTTTCCTTAGCAAATTTCATAGTTCCAGCTTCAGCCATTTGGCCAGGACAGTGATGGATCAGTCCGTCACGTTATATATATTTCCGTTTTTATATATTTAGACCCTTTTAGTCACCTTTTCTATTACAACCATTAATTTTGGTCCATTCCTGCCGATTATAGTTTTTGTTCACACATCCCCCCCCCTTTTGTACTTTCCCCCCTTTTGTACTGTTTTCTCCCTTTTGTACTTTTTTTCTCCCTTTTGTACTTTTTTCTCCCTTTTGTACTTTTTTCTCCCTTTTGTACTTTTCCCCCATTTTGTACTTTCCCCCCCTTTTGGTACGTTTATGCCACTTTTTTGTCCCTTCTCCAACTATTATCCACAGGTTTTTACAACAAATTTGTTCCACCCCTTTTTCCCCCTTTTTTATCCCATTTTGGCCCCTTTTACGTCCTATCTCTACCGCATTTCCATCTTTTGTTGCCAATCGTAGTCGTGGCCGAATTTTCCAAAACCAAAAAACAAACACAATATTTGAATTTTTTGTATTTTTGCGAATTTTGAAGGGTTTTGGGGACACATTTTAACCGTTTCCCCCCATTTTTATCCCCTTTCAATACGAATTTCCATAAATCCGGTTTTAGTAGATGTCTAAGATGCAAGGGCTACATACTTCCCAAATTTCATAATTCTAGCTTGAGCCGTTTGGCCAGGACAGTAATGAATCCGTTAGTCAGTCCATCAGTCAGTCACGCAAGAGACGTCAAAAGTTGTAACGTAACAAAGACAGCGGAGTTGTTGTTGCAATTAAAAGTTTCTGTGGGAGACACTGTTTGCTTTTTTATTTGTCAGCCCGTTGATATTTTTATTTTCTGTATACATTGATTTTGAAAAAAAAAACAAATTCAACTGACTGGCACGTAAAAAAGTCAATCACCAAGATTCTTTCGATGAAATTTAATAAAAGATTCACTAGAACCTGTGAAGATTTTCAGAAATAGTACGCACGACATTCTGTCGAGTGTATCTCGATTAATAAGCAATGGGTCAATAATTATGAGCGTTTAGACAAAAAAAATTCACCTTTGCTGCGGAAACCCCAATAAAATCAGACCTATAACAACAAAAACATCCCTTCCAAATTCAGGCATACAATAACAATTTCAATGTTAGTTTTTATAATAAACAAACTCCCAATGATAATTCTAATTTTTATTAGCCTCAAGTCACACACACACATACACCGATACAGACAATGCATTCGGTATTTCCCAGAAATTAAGGGGGGCTCATAAAACCGAAATAGTGGAAATCGATTGAAACCATTGAAGTATCATTTCATGTGTGTCCGTCGTTTTCCGCTTTTCCCAAAAAAAACAAGATTTGTGGGGGGAAGGGGGGAAGAAAATCATTTGTTTACACAATTTTGCAGTGTGTAATTAACCAATTTATAGGAAACCAAAAAAAAAAAAAACGTAAATTTTGAACAAATTATAAATCAACAGTTTACATATGAAATTCAACGAAACAAAACAACAACAACAGAAAAACACAACAAATTTTAAGTAGATTTAGGCACAACGACGACGACGACGACGATGATGTTCTATTCAAATTTCCATTGCTGAAGTGATTCATCTCCGGTTCTTCATCATCATAAAAAGAGCAAGACGGCAACAACAACGTGAGACCAAACACCTTTGAATTAATAGTTCTTGGAAAATATTGTCGACATTATGTCTAACGAAGAAGCGATTTTGTTTTAACAAACACTGACACTCACTTGCAGACATTTACAAATCATTCATAAAAATCCGATCAGTTCAGTTCCACAAGAAAACGTTTTACATTTGGAAATGTGTGAAATCAATGGAATACAGATGTCTACACACACACACACACACACACACACACACTCATACCAAATACCCTTCGCGATACCGGCAGCTAGAAACTCCACACACTGACCAAATGTGTGTAAACTAAAAAAAAAAGGGGGGAAAAATGAAAAATATTCGAACGACCGAATAAGTGGAAATCAATAAAAGTCATTGGGGCTCGCAAAGCTAAACAAGTCAAGTGATCGATGGTGGGGCCACACGGTGGAGGCATGTCGACTCACAGCTAGTAGACGCTGGAATTTAATGAGATGCATAAAACGACTCTAAAGCCACCAGACCCAAACCAAATGCCATAACAATCAGTTCCCAGAAACCGTTCGATGTTGCCACAATTTAGTTAGTAATGCTGAAAGCTCTAGCTTGGTATGCCTTCATTTTCAAAAATCTGTGTCTAATCGGTCAAGCATGACCTTCCAACAGTGCTACTTAGAACTGCATCAAAAAAAAAACAAAAACTTCGTACTAAGTCGGATTACAAGACGCACACAAATCGTGACAAGAAAATATACTCAATTCAAGGACATCTAACTTATACTAGCGAATATCCGCTACTTTGTATGCGTAAATTTCCCTTTTTACAATAAAAACACAACATTTTTTTTATAAAATTTATACCGACTCAAAACTTTTATTGTATTTTTTCAATATTTGAAATACTTCTAATCTTTTTTTGGCCGCTTTTTTGCAAACGGAACCATTTTCAAACATTTATTTCCTTTTGTACTTTTCGCCCTTTATGGTTTTAACACATTTTGTCACAGCGGTCGAGATATCGACCAAAAATTTGTGCTGTTTTTCATTAAATAATAAGAATGGAATCTTAATATGTATTTACCCTCGACACTGATTCACTGATACACTGATTCACTGACTCTGTCACGCAGTACGTAGGAATTTAAATAGGCATTCTATAATTTTTAATTTTCTATAAATAATAATAATAAAAAATATAATATTTTTTTTTTGTACAGAAATTGTGTTTTCCCCAAATTTTTTTTTTACAAAAATTTTTTTTTTTACAAAATTTTTTTTTCAACACAAATTTTTTTTTTTTACAAAAATTTGTTTCCCAAATTTTTTTTTCAACAAAATTTTTTTTTCAAACAAAATTTTTTTTTCAACAAAATTTTTTTTTTCAACAAAATTTTTTTTTTCAACAATTTTTTTTTTTTCCAGAAAAAAATTTTTTTTAAACAAAATTTTTTTTCCTTATTTCAACGGGCGCCATAGGCGCATTTAAACTTACTAGTTTGCCCTTTATTATTTTAACACATTTTTTAAATTTATAATTATAACGATGTGGTGTTTTTTTTAAATATTTTTCATTCTAAAAATTTAATCATACCGACGATTTTTTTCACACAAAAAACGATGTTGTTTTTATTTTTTTTTTTAAAAATATTTTTCCTTTATATATTTCGCCAGTTCTAGGTCCTTTTCCCTTCCTTCCAAAAATGTAATCATTCTGTCGACTTAATTTTTTCCACACATTTTTGTTTTCCCTCTTTTGTACCTGTTTATTCCCTTTTTGTTGTTGCCAACAATTTATTTCACCGTTTTTTATTTTTCCCCTTTTTGTTACCTTTTCCATTTCTTCCAAAATTGTAATCATTCCTGTCGATTACAAGTTTTTTCACACATTTTTCATTTTCCCCCTTTTTGTAACTTTTTATCCCGATTTTTCGTCCTAAATATTATCCCTTTCTTGTTGTCAAACATCTGTTTCACCTTTCCCCTCCCCCCTCTTTTTGTCCCGTTTTGACCCCTTTTTCGTAAAACATTTGTTTCACCATTTTTTTTATTTTTTTTTTACCCTTTTTGCCCCGTTTTGGTACGTTTCGGCCACTTTTTCGTCCCATATCATTTCCTGCCAATGTTGTCAACAATTTGTTTACCCTTTATTATTTGTTCCCTTTTCCATTTCTTCCAAAAATGTAATCAATTTGTCGATTACAAGTTTGTTCACACATTTTTCATTTTCCCCCTTTTTGTAACTTTTTATCCCGATTTGGCCCCTTTTTCGTCCCTTCCCTAAATATTATCCCTTTCATGGTGTCAAACATTTGTTTCACCCCCCCCCCCCCCTCTTTTTGAACCGTTTTGGCCCCTTTTTCGTCAAATTTTTTTTTATTTTTTACCCTTTTTGCCCCGTTTCACCCTTTCTTATTTTTCCCCCTTTTTGTCCCGTTTTGATACTCATTTCCACCAGTTTTGGGGACACATTTTTACTGTTTTCCCCTGTTTTCCCTTCCAATCCGAATTTCCCAAAAGCCTCTTCTCAGTGGATGCTCAGCAGTACTGAATTGTAAAGGATTTTAGAATGCTCGAAAATTGTACATATTTAAAATAAGTCAAAATTTACTCAATTTAAGTAAGTTTATTTTTAATGAAATATTCGATTCTGTTGTGAGTTTGTTAATAATCGTTCGTAATATCTGAAAATAATCCGTCAAACTTTGTCCACAAAATGTCTTTATACATGATGGCCTGCATAGATTTCGAATATTTTATAGGACATTTCATCTGCTTATCCGCCCACAGATGTAAGTACAACTCGCGCCTTTGCCAGTCCATCCATAATCTCCCAAACGAAACTATGCGACCGACCGAATATACCCCACCTTTATGTGGGCCAATATTTCCTGTTTACCCATTTGATTTATGGTTTCATGCCCATAATCGATGGGATTGACTGGTTAGTGATTATGCTCCACTTAATGAAGTTCCACATACACACACACCCGCGCTCGACCCACCCCGTCGAGTAGTTGCCCATTATGGCGATTCATTTCGGAGGAAAACAAACAAACAAAGCACAGATTAATGACGAAATACAACAGACCCATGATTTTAATTGGAAATTAATTAGCAATCATATGTCACGGATAGGAAGGAGCATCGTCGGTCGGTGGGCTAAATATTCCAATAATTCCACATTGAAGGCATATTCTGTACTTCTCTGTTTTCTTGTATTCCACCAAGACAAATATACAAGTGCACCCTTTTCATTCATTTTTATTGCATTGTATTGTAATAACAATTATCATATCCATAAATGTTGGAAATTAATAAAAAATCATCACTTCGAAGTGAGTGAGTGAGTGTCTTCCTTAAACTATCACTTGCTCAGACCATAAAGTTCTTAGACGGAGATCAAATTCAATGCTTGCAAACAAACAAATTACGGCTGCTATAGAATTTACCCTGAGATATACTCTATTCCCGCCACCTATTGGGAGGCTGTCATTTTCTTCTTCGCCTTCATCGTCTTCTACTTGTTGTCTTGTTGTGCTTGAGGTTGTTTTCTGTTGTCTGTTGACTTAAACAGTTCAAATGAATTGAAATAAAACACACTGTTTTCGTTTTCATTTTCAATATTACAAAACATGGAGAGAATTGGAAAAGAACAAAAACAAAAACCCCCCAATGGAAAATTGAAGAGGAAACAGGGAAATATCTTCACATCATCATTGATGTTAATGTGGTTGTTCGTCATTATCATCGCTGACATTAACATAAAGTAAAAAACAACAAACATTGGCAACAATCATTATCGGCTGGAATTGGCTTAACTATTTCTCGCTCGCTCTCTCTCTCGTTCCCTGGTTCCCTCTTTGAATGCATTTATTTATAACTATTAGTAAGTTGTAATGCGCCTATGGCGCCCGTTGAAATATGGAGAAAAAAATTTTGCTGAAAAAAAAAAAATTTTGTGAAAAAAAAAAAAATTTTGTTAAAAAAAAAAATTTTTTGTGGAAAAAAAAATTTTGTTGAAAAGAAAAATTTTGTGAAAAAAAAAATAGTTGTAAAAAAAAATTTTGGAAAAAAAAATATTTGTAAAAAAAAAAATAGTTGTAAAAAAAAAAATTGTAAAAAAAAATTTTGGAAAAAAAAATATTTGTAAAAAAAAAAATTTAAAAAAAAAAATTTTGGAAAAAAAAAATTTGGTAAAAAAAAATTTGGGGAAAACACAATTTCTGTACAAAAAAAAAATATTATTTTTTTTATTATTATTATTCATAGAAAATTATAGAATGCCTATTTAAATTCCTACGTACTGCGTGACAGAGTCAGTGAATCAGGGAATCAGTGTATCAGTGAATCAGTGTCGAGGGTAAATATATATTAATTAATTTATTTATAATTGAATGGACTAATTTGATTAGTACAAATGCCTATTTTTCTTTGGCGTTTCATCAATTTCTTGTTAGCTTCCTTCCAATTTAATGAACACCCAAAGCTGAGGGAAAATATGCCAGTGATGCCACAGTGTTCCTCTTCATTTCGTGCACTTTTCATGGAGCCTTTTAGGGCCCACTTTTCTTCATGTGTGAGACTCTATTTCCAATTTTGTTGGGTTCCTTCGGTTATTTGATTTTTAGTCTAGATGTTCCTGCGGCCGATTGTACAACGAATAATGAGTTTTAGATTTAGCTGCTATGCTGAGATGTCACTGTGAGAGGTTCATAAGTAAAACATAGTGCCCGAAAAGTCAAACACCTCGGACACAGACTGCGAACCCTGAGGCAAACTATTGGCGAACACTTTTGCAAACTATTCCAGTCCCTAAATCCTTTGAACGAACAATATCCCGTACCAATCGTGGAAGATCCAGCAGAATGTCAACTACCTCGTCTTCACCAATCGGTGGCCTATCAGCTGAGCCAGCGATGAACTGTTTGGGTTTAGCTTGTAACAACTTGTGCAATTTAGTTGGAAGAAAGTAAGTCTGGTCTATGGAATCTCGGTGTACTAAATTCGGTTCAAAGGTGGTACAGCCGAATCCGCTTAATTGCAAACAGCAAAATACACTGGATTTCTTCATTTATCGCAAGTTTTTTAGTCAGACCTCAAAGATAGAAATCGTAAGGCTATCGGGGACATAGGACAGCCACATTTGCGATTTGGTTATGGAAAATTTCATGAAAAGGATATGGTCCTGTAAGCGTGGTCGTAGTGGTCATTTGGCCGATGTTGTTTTTCATTATTAACGGCCTACCTTCCTCTTTATTATGAAACAAAACATCCGATAATTTATCTCAAAAAAATCTTCGATTTTTCTTTGAATATCAAAATAACACCTCTGGTTGGAAAACCCTGTATGTCACGAAAAAAATCTCAAATAATCTTAGCCTGCATTCAATTTCGATCGTTCAATTACTGCAATACATTTCAGTTGGTATTTTCAAAAAATTCTCATCCCCCCAAAAAACACAGTGCACCATGCGGCCGTTTGAAACATTCCCTCAAACTGATAGACAGACACACTGACGGTTGGCTGGTTGTAAATATGTTTAATTTCTTTTCCACCGAAGACATAATGCAGCCATTCAACATGTTAATGATGATGATGGGGATGGGGATGGCGATGATTCCCATTCGCCTCATGATCCGCTACTCACAGAGTGTCTGCTGTGGCTGTGTGCCTTCAGAGATCATGATGAAATTTATATGGTGCCATTTAACATGCGGCAGGAAAGAGAAGATCCATTACTCTGTGTCATATTTGTTTAACCTCAAGTTTTTTAAAATTTGAATACGCCAAACACGCAACAGACTCTGGGGTATTCTGAACTGAGGAGCACATTTGTATTAGCACGGCTACGATTCCATCATATGGAGTATTTTACAAAAGAAGGCCTTCTTCCTCATCATCGTCATCATCTGGTGGCAGCGGCGGTGGTGGAGGTGGTTGTGTTTTTTTGGTAATTTGGTAAACTATGTCTGTTCCACTACTCAATCTCAATGGAATGGTTTGGTTTGGGGCGAAGGGGGAATGTGTGTGTGTGTGTAGGCGAGTACTAATTGTTGTTGATGTTTTGACAAAATGGAATTTGTAGCATTTCAGTGCGGGAGTGCTGCAGCGAGTACTGTGCCCATAAATTATTTTTTTGATTGACTGATTGATGGATGTTTCGAGTTGAGTTACGTTCTGATTGTTTTCCTTCTTTACCCCAGCCACACCGCACAACACCCGTCCCATCTCTCCCAAAAGAAAAAAAAGGTGCTGCACTATTGTTGGACAATGGGGAATGGGGGAGCTACTTCCTTATTTCTTCTGGCTATATTTGACTATATTGATTTCATGCTGTCCCCGCTCTCACCGCCCATCCATATGGAACAGATGTTTTGACAAGAGTTTTGTTATTGCACCAGCCAGCAATATTTTTGTAATTTAAGTTTATCGTTTGGAGTAGTAGTGTATCTCCATTGACTATGGAAATATTGTACACACGTACATACATACATCTGTTTGTTTGTCTTTCTCCGGTTTTATTATTATTTGTTGTGTAATATGGGCCACTGTATGTTTGGCTAAAGGAAACTATCACAAGTTCCACAACAACTCAAGACAGTCTTACAAACTGCCTGTAATGGATTCTGCGACAGAGCGAAGCGGGTAATTATTTTGCAATTGATAAAGTTTGTGAAAGTGCAGCGGAAGTTGTGCAAGGTGGCCAATGTTTTATGGAGTTTCGAGTGAAAGGAGGACATGCCAACCTGCAGCATGGCTTCGAGTAAAAAAGTTGTTCGGGCAAGACGTTGTCCTCTTTGAAATGAAAAAAAAGTCCTTGGAAGTAAGTAAGTATGTAAGTAAGTAAGAAAGTAAGTAAGTAAGTAAGTAAGTACGTAAATAAGTAAATAAATAAATAAATAAATAAATAAATAAATAAATAAATAAATAAATAAATAAATAAATAAATAAATAAATAAATAAATAAATAAATAAATAAATAAATAAATAAATAAATAAATAAATAAATAAATAAATAAATAAATAAATAAATAAATAAATAAATAAATAAATAAATAAATAAATAAATAAATAAATAAATAAATAAATAAATAAATAAATAAATAAATAAATAAATAAATAAATAAATAAATAAAAATAAAAATAAAAATAAAAATAAAAATAAAAATAAAAATAAAAATAAAAATAAAAATAAAAATAAAAATAAAAATAAAAATAAAAATAAAAATAAAAATAAAAATAAAAATAAAAATAAAAATAAAAATAAAAATAAAAATAAAAATAAAAATAAAAATAAAAATAAAAATAAAAATAAAAATAAAAATAAAAATAAAAATAAAAATAAAAATAAAAATAAAAATAAAAATAAAAATAAAAATAAAAATAAAAATAAAAATAAAAATAAAAATAAAAATAAAAATAAAAATAAAAATAAAAATAAAAATAAAAATAAAAATAAAAATAAAAATAAAAATAAAAATAAAAATAAAAATAAAAATAAAAATAAAAATAAAAATAAAAATAAAAATAAAAATAAAAATAAAAATAAAAATAAAAATAAAAATAAAAATAAAAATAAAAATAAAAATAAAAATAAAAATAAAAATAAAAATAAAAATAAAAATAAAAATAAAAATAAAAATAAAAATAAAAATAAAAATAAAAATAAAAATAAAAATAAAAATAAAAATAAAAATAAAAATAAAAATAAAAATAAAAATAAAAATAAAAATAAAAATAAAAATAAAAATAAAAATAAAAATAAAAATAAAAATAAAAATAAAAATAAAAATAAAAATAAAAATAAAAATAAAAATAAAAATAAAAATAAAAATAAAAATAAAAATAAAAATAAAAATAAAAATAAAAATAAAAATAAAAATAAAAATAAAAATAAAAATAAAAATAAAAATAAAAATAAAAATAAAAATAAAAATAAAAATAAAAATAAAAATAAAAATAAAAATAAAAATAAAAATGAAAATAAAAATAAAAATAAAAATAAAAATAAAAATAAAAATAAAAATAAAAATAAAAATAAAAATAAAAATAAAAACAAAAATAATGGCGAGCACTTCCAAACTCACAAATGATTCCTGTGGCACATCCAATACATTGCCCGATTGATCGTACCAGGTTAGCTCTTTCAAAGCCTCGTTGCCAACATAGGCAATTGTTGCAAAGCGTATTTATGGACCAATTTTTTATATTATACCAGTTTTGGGCCCGTTTTGGATGATTTTAATTCCCATTACTTTAATTTTTTCGCTCATTTCTGCCGAATTTCACACACATTTTTGTTTTTTCCCCTTTTGTACCTTTTTTATTCCGTTTTGGCCACTTTTTTCGACCCTTCTCCAACTATTATCCACTTGTTTTTGCCAAGAATCTGGTTCAGTCGTTTTTAATTTTCCCCCGTTTTTGGTTCCTTTTTTATTCCCTTTCTCTAATTCATTTCAACCTGCTGTAGATTATTTCTCATTTATATTTCCATTACATCCAACATTGGGCCCATTCCTGTAGATTAAAATTTTTGTTTTCCACTTTTGTATTTTTTATCCCGTTTTTTTTGTAACTTTTTTGGCCCTTCTATAACTATAATGCACTTGTTTTTGCCAAAAATTAGTTTCCTTTTTTTGATTTCTTTTGTTTTTTTATTTTTTTATCCCATTTTGGTACGTTTTTGCGACTTTTTCGACCCTTCTCCAACTATTATCCAATTGTTTTTGCCAAGAATCTGTTTCACTCGTTTTTACTTCTTTCCCCCGTTTTTGGTTCCTTTTTTATCCCATCTTGGCCCCTTTTTCGTTCCACCTCTAACTCATTTCTACCTGTTGTAGATTATTTCCCATTTATATTATACCAATTATGGGCCCGTTCTGGACCCTCTTCCATTGCATCCAATTTTGAGCCCATTCCTGTCGATTACAATTTTGTTCACAAATTTTTGATTTTCCACTTTTGTACTTTTTTTATCCCGTTATGGTACTTTTTCGTCCCTTGTCTAACTATTATCCACATGTTTGTACAAAAATTTGTTTCACCCTTTTTTTCATTTCCCCCTTTTAATCTCGTTTTGGCCCCTTTTTCGTCCCATATCTAACTCTAACTACTCATAATGTTTAGCCAGTATTGTGATATTGATTTAATTATTATTAGGTTCAGGCCACCACGGAATATGTCTGCAAATATTAAAGAAAATTCCACGTAAATTGTTGTCCAGGTCAATTGTACTTTGTCCGTTACATGGAATCCTCTCTTGCACTTGATTCCCATTGACTGCGGTAGGTCGTCCATTCGCCTAAGCTAATCTTCTTCTAATAAGGCGTTAAACATTTCGTTTAGGCAACAAAAGAAGACTTGCCCAATGTTGCAGAACACAATTACAAAATGATCATCAACACAATGGGCGATGGAATATTTAAATATCTCCCCCTCTCTCTCTCTCTATGTTTTGAATTGTCTTAATAAAGCGATCACAACCACCGCAACGAAACCGGGAACAATTCCTTCAACATAACGATGAGAGATCAAAAGGTCCATGTACGGGAGACAGACAGACAGACAGACAGAAAAAAAACAATTCATCCCCTTTCGAGCAGCCAGGAGAGCAATGTGGCCACTGCTGGGATATCCCTGATAATTCTAATCCATCGTTTTGGCAACAATTGTTGCATTGTCTGTCGCAACGTGTAAGTATCTTAAATGTGCAGAGGACCCCAAACAAATGCGAGAGAGAACAACAGAATTGCGCATTTTTCTGATATTTGCAACTGTTCGTTTTTTTTTGTTCACATCTGAAATCTCTTTAGTTGCAAGACAATAAGTCCTTGGGCATTTTTTGATTGTTGCAAAACCAAAAATAGCCAAAAAAAAAATGAGTCGACAAAAAGAAAACGTAACGCAACTTTGGAATCTCCCCCCGTCTCTGTCGAGCGCTGACGCTGCCAAGGGACCAACAGTCGGAGAGTGTGTGAATGTGTTCATATTGTAAATATCCTGCGGCTGATAACTTAATCGTGCATCGACAAAAGGTTGCTGTGGTGGTGAGACTTTGAGATCGTCCCCCGACCCTCTTTCCTTTGGCCGTTGTATTTCCAATAACATTTTAAATGGTTTTTGCCACTGGTGGCAGCGGTGGAGGAGATGAGAGTGCCGTGGTCGCTCTGGGATTTCACTTCGGTTGTGTTCATTGTTTTTGCAAAAGGATTCCATTTGCCCGTAAACCTCGCAAAATAAATTGTATCACAATGTCTGTGTGTGTGTTTTTTTTTTGCTTTCCCATGAAATTGTGTTAAAAATTGCAAAACGGACTAAGATCGCAATTGTGCGTAACACAAAATCAATTTAGTCGTCATCACATGCAGTGAATTTTATTCAATGCCTTTTATTCTCCGGGGGAGTCCTGTCAGTCATAGGGATTTACCACACAGATGAAGTGAGAATAAGAAATTATGCAATCAACACCTGTTCGATAGAATGGTGCCTTGAACAGAGATTTCGTTTAGCTCTTGTGCAATATGTGAATAAGGTTTGGGTAAGGACATTGGGGTAGAATTACTGGCAGTATCTTTGACTGTTCCACAGTCTCATAGGCGACAGGGAACAGAAAATAGGGCAAATGGCATTGTAAATAAATAGTTTCATACCTAAGTCCCACAAAATTGCCAGCATCTAAAACCGTGCTTCGGTTGATTGAAAAGATTTTCACTCAAACGCCACCAAGGTTCCATCTTGAGTAATATTCCAATTACGGTTGCGGCTGAATTCTATACGCACTTGTGTTACGCAATTTTGTCTGTTTTTCCCTCCTTTTTTCTGAAACCTGGAAACTGCTTGAATTCATACAATTCTGGGAGTTCCTACATTCGGATACAGTCCACTTATAGATATATCCCGAAATTGTACATGGTCCTTCGAACCGGATTGGAAATATCTGAAGTCATACAAAATGTATTTATTAATTTTTATTTAATTACAATACAAAGTAAATTTGTATTCTAGTTTTGGGTCCAAGGGTAAGACCATGTGACTAGATTTTTTCAACGGCAGACCAAAGCCTTTGGTGGGAATCGAACCCACAACCCCCACGCTGATAGGCAAGCACGCTACCAACTCGCCTACCGGAAATTTATTTTAATTAAATTTTCGTTCTATATTACAACGTGTTACAAAAAATAGATTTTTTTCTGTCCGATGAACCAAACGCACATATTCGGAAAGAGGGGAAAAAATAAAAATACACGTGTATCGGCGATTTTCATGTACACGTTAGAATTTTTTTTTTTAAGTTTGAAGTATAAAGCTCGTATTGGCCTGTGTGAAAGCCTTTCGACCGATTTTTAACCCTTTTTCAGTGATCCAATCGAGCTGGGTTTTGGCAGGCAGACTCGTGGAAATGTCTGTATCACGTCAAATTTTTTAAAAACAATTATTTTTGAGAAAAAAATATTTTTTTCACTTTTCTTAGCATAACTTGAAGAGACTCCAAATTTTTAAACTACTTAAGCGTTACGAAAAAAAGGTTTTTTGAACTGAAACCTTAGATCAGAGAAGATCAGAGAGCATCGCTGAGAAATTTAAATAGTTTATATTCTATTAAGAATTAATCCGTTAATTTGCTTGAGAAAGTATTTGTTACATAATTTTAAAAATTTTGTAAAAAATATTTTGAGAAAACTATTTTGTAAAAAAAAATTTTGAAAAAAAATAAAATTTGTGGAAAAAAAATTTTTGGGGAAAAAAAAAATTTTGTTGGAAAAAAAATTTTTGTTGAAAAAAAATTTTTGCAGAAAAAAAAAATTTTTGTTGAAAAAAAAAATTTTGTTGAAAAAAAAAATTTTGTGGACAAAAAAAATTTTTCTTGAAAAAAAAAATTTTGTGGAAAAAAAAAATTTCTTGAAAAAAAAAATTTCTTGAAAAAAAAAAATTTGGGGAAAACACAATTTCTGTACAAAAAAAATATTATTTTTTTTATTATTATTATTTATAGAATTATTATAGAATGCCTATTTAAATTCCTACGTACTGCGTGACAGAGTCAGTGTATCAGTGTATCAGTGAATCAGTGAATCAGTGTCGAGGGTAAATATATATTAAGATATCGCACCACTAACAGCACACAGGAGCGAATAATTGAGCCACTGCGTGGATATCGAGCTCGTACCGCGAAAAACACGTAAGCGCAATTTTTTCGAAACTCGTTTTTGTATGAAATTCGCTCGTAATTCCAAAATATTAAATAATAAAAATTTATATTCACAAAAATATAGGAAATTGTATTGTTTGGTAAGCTGCACACTCCTTTTTGCTTGACCACACAAAAAAAACCCTCTCCTGTGAAATATTTTTGTTTGACGTTTATGTCTTTTTCACATGGTTCGAAATGTATTCTGTTGAGAGATATGGCAACGCTAACTTGAAACAGAGACAAACATATGAGAGAATATCGGAGAGCATCGCTGAGAAAATACTAATGATTCTATTCCATTGAAAAAGGCGCCAACAATGACTCTACGCCTTACAGAATACTTGTGAGCGCCGCTGATAGAATAAAAAGTAAGCGGCCAATCACCAGTTGCTATGGTATTTGATTATGCCCGATATTTGCCCATAATTCAATCTAGTGTTGATCTCCTAGAACAACAGGTTCGGGAAGGACCTATGTATATTGGCTACAGCAAAAAAAAAACGTGAATCACTTGTTGCATGTTACATGACTGTCTTAAAATTGACTTAAATCAGAAGCGTCCTTTAAGTGGAGGTATTTTCACAGCAGGGCTTTCAATGTCGTCCCTCCATTTAACAAGTTAGTGGTCACAACGGACGGTTAAAAGTAAGACTATCAAACACTTTTCTTTCTTGGTAAGAATTGACTATCTCCTCGAGCTGACTATCTGCATCAGCAAGACAGTCAAATTGAACAATCTCTCTCTCTTATGATGTTCGCCCTCCGCATTTTGCTGCCAAAAATCCTCAATAAGATTTGAATGTCATGACTGGCCCGATGGTCTGGATGAACGGTTGAGAAAACAACAGTTTACGTAAAGAAGTGTGACAGTTTTTTTTCCTGAGATGCATTAAATTTTTGTCTTTTTTTTTAAATTTTCGATTTTTATTAATTAAATTCGTTAGTGTACTTTTGTTTATTGTTAGTCTATTCCTGAGGATGCCATCCATTGGATGGCGAAATATTAAATATAAATACAATTAAAAATATTAATATAAAACGACCACGAGCTTGAAAAATTACTCCGGAAAAATCTCTACAACAGGTCGAAAAAATACAAAAATAACATCTAATTAACCCATTCATAGCCAGCGGTGAGAAAAGGATTTTGTAAAGTTAAAAATGTCAAGGGATTCGAACTCAGGACCACTTTTTTTCTATAAAATAGAAAACCAGTTTTTTAAAAATGTCATGGTCATGAATGGGTTAATTAATTTTTCCCATTTCACGTCGATCATAAGTAGCCTGCATTATTGAAAGACACATTACATTTGTGATGTCATTTTCTTCGTGTTCTCGAATAATAAAAATAAATGTTCAGAAGTGTTTCTTTAAAAAATTCGAAACAAAAATTAAATAAAAATAATAAGTAGTTGTTGCCCTTCTCTCACTGTCAACATTTCTCATGTCATGGCCTACAGGCAGGGCCATCTGCATGTCACTGGCATTAGAACAGTTCACGTACCGAACGATCAGTCAAAAGTTTTAAATCATCTTAATATATATTTACCCTCGACACTGATTCACTGATACACTGATTCACTGACTCTGTCACGCAGTACGTAGGAATTTAAATAGGCATTCTATAATTATCTATAAATAATAATAATAAAAAAATAATATTTTTTTTTTGGACAGTAATTGTGTTTTCCCCAAATTTTTTTTTTTTAAAAATTTTTTTCTTGACATAAATTTTTTTTTTCAACAAATTTTTTTTTCCACAAAATTTTTTTTTCAACAAAATTTTTTTTTTTACAAAATTTTTTTTTTCAACAAAATTTTTTTTTCAAGAAAAACTTTTTTTTTGAACAATATTTTTTTTTTCAACAAAAATTTTTTTTTTCAAGAAAAATTTTTTTTTTCATCAAAATTTTTTTTTTTCAGCAATTTTTTTTCCATATTTCAACGGGCGCCATAGGCGCATTACAACTTACTAGTTTCAAAATATCTTACGTTAAAGTCGCCTAACTTAAATCTAAATGATAAAATCGACAATAAATCCATTTAATTCATCGTTTCAAATGAGTAGAACTGATCCGATACAGGTGACTCAATATTCTGAGCAATTCTAGACGACTTTCTGAAAAGTAAAAAAGAAAAATTGTTTTTAGTTTGCAAAACTGGAATCAACGACACTCACTTTCTGCCCATCCAATAGAGGAAGTTTCGTTTCGGCACAAATATGATAAACATCATCGGACCTTCGGCAATCAACGAGATATAGAATATCGACACGATATAGATATTTTTGAGATAGATCAGCCACAGCAGAAATACGCTCCAGGGCACAATTGTCATATAAAGTAAACACAACAGAGTTGGTAAACTGAAAGATGCAAGATGATGTGTAAAACAGGCGGACATAGTTGAAAACAAGTGGGTGATATCCTTCCTAACCTTTTTCGTAGAAAATGTTTACCTCTCGCATCCTGCAACAAATTGCGCCGCATCCGAATGAGTTGGCATATTAGATAACCAACTTCCACGGAAGTTAGCAAACATATTAAATCAATCGGTATCATAGAGATCCAATTATCCAAAGGTTTAATATCTAAATGGAAACAAGAAAGATAACTCATGAAGTGTCCGAAAAGAAAAACACTTTTGATTATGTACCCGGCAGAAACCACAAACACAGGCTGGCCACGGCGGACACTCCCCACGCGTACAGAGAGTAAATGGGAAAACGCCTGCGTTCAAGTTTTTGTAAATCGCATTCTCTGAAAGAGTGCAATCGCAGTAGGAATATTTCATAGCCCATCACATTCAGCCATAGCCGAGAGGAGATGAAGAAAAACCAAATGTAAACGACTAGAGAAAGATGGAGAAAAAGAAGGAGAACGTAGATGAAGATCACCCGATTAATTGGAAAAAACTAAAAAAAAATAGTGAGTAATGGGAAAAACTGTAAAAGAACGATGATTCGAGTAAATCAAATCAACCAAAATCAATTACTCACAGAAAAAACATATTTTTGAAATCAATTACGAAGTTTGTATGGAATTCGTCAATTCAATTACTTTTTTAATTGATTTTCTTCCAATTACAAAAGTTGTGAATTCAATTACTCAAATTTTAAATAAGTAATTGAATTTTTTACTATTTTTTACATGGATTTCACCAAGAATTTCTAAGTTCAATTACAACATTAATTGATTTCCAAGCTTAATTTCAATTACGACAGTAATTGAACATTTTTGGCCCGTATTTTTTTCTGTGCTGATTTACCATTTTGTTTAATTAACAAAACATTTAATTGAATGTATGAATTTTGTTGTTGGCAAGTGGCAAACTGTTTTTCGCAGACATTTTCCTTCGTTATCAGGCAACAGGCCGTCCATTTGTGCCATGATTTTCGGTCCACTGGTTCCACTTTTCACCAAATAAATATTAACAATCACATGGTAAATATATTGATAATAAATTCCAATATTGTTCATGAGTAAAGGTAATTACTCATTTCAGTAGCGCCGATGCCGACAAGATTTTAAGTCTCCTTTTTGACCTTTTTTTTAAATTTTTAATATTTTTTTTTTAAATTTTATTTTTTCAATTTTTTTAAAAAAAATTTTTTTTAAATTTTTTTAAAAAATTTTTGTTTTAAAATTTTTTTTAAATTTTTTTTTAATTTGTTTTTATAATTTTTTTTTTTAATAATTCGGTGTTGATGCTTCTTTCGGTTCATTTTTAGTAATGGCGTAGATATTCCAAAGTCCAACAACAAAAAAAACCGATTGAATTCTCGCTTACCACTTACCCGTCTCAGGCGTCATTAGCCACATGGACACCACCACCCAAATGTGCGTACAAAGCCATGAAACGAAATGGCAGAGCAACATTTTCCAATGCAGTGTATGCCTGAGTTTCTGCAGTATTCCATACACGACTACGACCAGGAGCATAAATAGCGATGATACGCCGATACCTTGGCATAGAAAGGGAGATAAGACGTTTACCAGTATTATTTAGATGCAAATTCTCAACTTACCCAGCAGATATGTGTCATGCACATAATTATACACTTGTACGGCCAAGGAACAGTCCACGGTGGCGATTATATATTTATCGCGTTGCGAATGATAGTAAGGGGTGTAGCAGTGTTCGGCATCGTTCTGAAATTGCAATGATTTGATTTAGGAAATTCGATATGAATTGTTTTGTAAATTAAACAAAAGTGCAAATTTGCTTAGATTTGGGGAAACCAATTAAAATGTCAAAAATAATTTTAAATCCAATGTCTAAGTTAGGGGAGTACATATTTATTTAGGCTGAAATGCCCTTGAAAAATAAAATTAAATTACTTTTTGTGGATGTAATGGCCATTCTTCAATTACTTGGGGATTCTGAGGAAACCCAAATACGGCAATTTGGTTTATTAACATACCCACCGAGTGAGAAATGTGCTTCATAGCCATAAACAATAATTTCCTCTTTTTTTATTTTTTTTTTTAAACAAAATTTTTTAATTTTAAAATTTCAATAAAAATGGAATTTAAAATTTTTTTTTTAAATTTTTTTTAAAATTTTTTTTTTTAAATTTTTAAAAAATTTTAAATGTTTTTTTTAAAAATTTTTTTTTTAATAATTCGGTGTTGAAGCTTGTTTCGGTTCATTTTTAGTAATGGCGTAGTTTCTACTTGTCAAATGTCAAAGAATAAAAGCTTCAAAATTAATAAAGTGAGAGCTACCGAACTAACACCATCAAAAATACACCCCTTGTTGTAAAATATAAATCATAATTAAAATAAATTAAATTAGTAATACAAATTATTAATAATTTAGTTAATAATAAATATTTTCCAATTTTTTTTTTTATTTTTTTTTGTAATAAAAATTTCTTAATTTTAAAATTTCAATTAAATTATTATTAAAATAAATTTCTTGAATTTTTTGTAAAAAACATTTTTTTTTAACAATTCTAAATCATTATTGGAATGGACATTTCATTACCGCAAAATTTCAATAAAAATGGAATTTAAAATTTTTTTTTGAAATTTTTTTAAAAAAAATAGTTTTTTAAATTTTTTTTTTAAAATTTTTTTTTAATAATTCGGTGTTGAAGCTTTTTTCGGTTCATTTTTAGCAATGGCGTAGTTTCTACTTGTCGAATGTCAAACAATAAAAGCTTCAAAATTAACAAAGTTAGAGCTACCGAACTAACACATTCAAAAAAACACCCCTTGTTGTAAAATATAAATCATAATTATAATAAATTAAATTAGTAATACAAATTCTTAATAATTTAGTTAATAATAAATATTTTCCAATTTTTTTTTTATTATTTTTTTGTAATAAAATTTTCTTAATTAGATATTATTAAAATAAATTTTTTGATTTTATTAAAAAAAAAAATTTTAAAAATTCAAAATCATTATTGGAATGGACTTGTCATTACAGCAAAATCTATTATTATCAAAATTAATCATAATTAGAATAAATTTAATTATGAATAATTATTATGTAGGACATGGGTGTTGCGTTCCTAAATACGCTTTTTGTTGAGGGTTTTAATAAAACACGTTGAGTCCTTTTCACTTACGTTGCGAAAGAGGCCTTCTTTATTGGCGGAAACATCTGAAATCGTGTAAAAGTGATGCCAATTGTCCTTACCGACGTTGTATTGCCAGATCGATCTAACAACGTAGTGCTAGATCGGCCTACCAATATAGTGGCAGATCACAATCTACTACAATTATTCATTTAATTAATAATAAATATTTGAAAATTTATGGATTCCAATTTTATGTTTTTTTTTTTGTAATAAAAATTCTAAATTTTAAAAGTTCAATTAAAGTAGTAATCTAAAATTTTGGAACATTTAAAAAAAAAAATTTTAAAATTCAAATTTAAACATTTTCAAGCTATCTAACAAAATTAATTCACGATTAACTGATTACGAATATCGATATGAGAAGGGGAAAGTGCCCATAGACCCCAATATATCCAAAAAAAAGGACTCAAAATTGAAAAACAAAATCATAAAATGACACCGTACAGAAAAAATCACAAGCGGACCCGCGCGATGCCTCAGATGCGTGGATATAAGTCGCAAAACTGCATTTGTTCAAAAAAAATTTATTACCTTTTTTATATTTCCATTTTTTTTAAAAAAAAATTATTTCCGTAATGGCAATACATTTTATTCCTCCTTATTCAATGTCTTGAAGTTTGAGTAAACACACTTATGTTATGGAAGGCGAATCGAATTTAATCAGTGGCCAACGGCCACCTATGGCCAAGACCACAATTCTTTTTAATTTACACCCTTGATTTTTTACGTCTTGGGGTCATTTCTTGGTGTGGCTGCCCCCTTGTCATGTCGACTTTCGTTATTTCTGGGTGATTTTTAAGGGGGGTGGCATTGCCAGTTTTTTTTAGAACACATAAAAACTAAACTTAGGTATTTTGTTGATTTCACTGCCTGCATTTTTTTTTTTTGTGGATGTGCACTAGTAAACAATAATTCTCGTTTAAACGACAAAAAATATAGCGTATATTGGAGAAGTTAGCACTGCAAAAGGTTACCGAGCTAGTTAGTCACTATACAATTTACCGTTACAGTGACTTTTTTTTAATCACTTCAAACGAAAATATTTTTGATAAGAAAATATTAAAAAAAAAAAAATAGACACATTCTTCAGTCTCATGCAGTATGTTTAGAACAAATGAATCTCCGCTGGGCGGACATCACCCGTGGACGGACAAAACCACTGCGACCGTCGGTGTCCGCCCATCTAAGCTTTCACTTCAAAACGAAAATATTTTCGATAAACAACTTGCAAATATTTTTAGAAAATATGTGAAATATTTTATCAGCGAATTCCCACTTAAGTGTGTGATTGAATTTTCTATTTATTTTCCTGTGTTCTGTTGACCGTTTACATTCCCTAGGCGTTCGTTTGATATACAGGGTTCTCCAACAAGAGGTGTTATTTTGGTATTAAAAGAAAAATGGAATTTTTTGAGATAAATGATCGGATGTTTTGTTTCATAATAAAGAGGAAGGAATGTCGTTAATAATGGAAAACAACATGGGCCAAATGGCCATTTTTTTTTTTTTAGAATTTTAGGTACAGTTAGGCCTCCCTGTTTGTCAACGCAGATACAGATGAAGTAATAGCAAGCAGACTTCCTTGATGGCAAAAAACTTCTGCCTGGAAGACGCCGGAGATATTCGAAATAGAATTTTCCCGAGCCAACTCAGCAGTCCCTTTTACGTCGAAACCAGAGAGAAGATCACCTCGGTTTCAATTCTGCTCAGGACTGGACTATAACTTTGAAGAGTTGGCCGAAGCTGAGATGAGGGGTTCAGCCTGTTCATAGCGCGATCCAGATCTGTAAAGGCTCTATACTCTTCGTGTTATATTTAGATCACGGTCTTTGGTGTGTAGACCTTGATTATTTAATTTATTGCCACAATGTGTTCTATTCAAAGTGTAGTCAACGATATCTAATATTTTGGGGATCACGTAAAGACTCATACCATGACCATGATTATTCCAACAGCTGTCTTTATAGTTTGTGGAAGGCCGTGGTGTATGTGCGACTATTACACAAGTTTACCCAGGTTCAGAACCGGGTAAGACCATCAAACACTTTTCCGGCGGCGGTTTTCCACCTCATACATGCTGGCGACTTTACGAGTAAGAGAGCAATCTCTAAGCCATGTAAAACTTCTCAAGAAAAGCATTAGCCATTCGGAGCCGGATTTAAACCGTAGTATGCACAATTATATGGCGCACAGGTCCCAGATTCGATAGAAGTTCCCCCGTCTGTTCCTTCACGGAATGTTAAGGAAAATACGTAAGTCTTTTGAAAATGAAGTCATCATTAAAATACTGGGTTTATTTAAAATTTGTATATTTTACCAACTTGTTGACTTTTATAAAATTAATTTTTTTAATATTTTCAAGCCGTCCTCAAAGAACTGCAACCATCGCAAAGTTTACTGTTTTGATTGTCTTCACAACGATCAGTTTTTTTTTTTTTTTTTAAATTAATTATTCATTTCTCAAACTAAATTTGAACAAATTCGTTTAATTCTTTGAAGTTTTGTTTAACAACCAAAATGCCAACCGCCCACTTACACTGTATTCAAAAAATTTAAACACCAACGGTTTTTCACACGGCACCCGTTCCACTTGATAATCCAAATCCCGCAAAATGTTCACTTCCGTTGTGTTGCCGTCCGACCAAAAATTCGTAACGTCCCACGATGACGTCACATTGAACGCTTGCGTTTGCCGTTCGCACCGATACGCTGTCGTATTGAAAAAGTCACTGGGCTCGCAACACAAACGGATGGACAACCGCTCAACTTGTTCACTTGCCGCTGCGGTCGGCGTCCGAGAATACAACAACAACATAAATAATACAACTATGAAATAATACATTTCAAAAGTATTTAATTTGATTTGATTTGATTTGATGTTTGTTTTGATTTCTTTCCTTCTGAGCACACACAGTTGGACTATACTTAAGCAAAGAGTTGCTTATACTGACTATGAGTTTAATGAAATACTGAAATAAATGCAGTATGCGGGAATGATCATGTCCCCCCCCCCCCCCCACCGGCCAAGCAACCGCAAACAATGTGTTGTATTGTGGGGTTATGTACACATGGGCTCGAATTTATAGCAGACTGTCTAATAATTACGAAATGTGAATACAAAAAGTTATTAAGAGTTTTTGGTGAACAAATATTTTTACTTAAAAAGTCTATGTTGCAACTTAGGGTGTTTCGAATTGATACTCACGTGAGAAAGTCTGATGCGTGTGGGTGCGTTGTTAGACGCATTGTTTTCTCCTGGAGAGGTTAGGCCAGTGTTGGATGATGGAGGATTCTGTATCTCAGCATGGCCAAAATCTCTTTCATGGCCAAAATCTTGCAGTCACAGTTCGCAAAACTAAAAAGTTTCCGGACCCTGTTATCTCTCGAAGATAACATGATCACAATTGGCCACCGAGATCTTGTGATTTAACACCTTGCGACTTCTTCCTTTGGGGGCCACGTGAAAGATAAGGTCTACGCCAACAGCCCAGCGTCGATTCAAGACCTCAAAGATGGAATTCGTGAGATTATCGAGGACAAAGGCAGGCACTTTGCGATTTGATTACAGACAATTTCATGGAGGGGATATGTTCCTTTAAGCGTGGACGTGGTGGCCATTTGGTCCATGTAGTTTTCCATTATTAACGACAGTCCTTCCTACTTATTATGAAACAATACATCCGATCATGAATACCAAAATAACACCTCTTGTTGGAGAACCCTGTACAAGACCTTAAAACAAATTAAATGAAAATGTAGCACGGCTATTATTCTGAGCACAACTGTATGTTTATGTAAATATTATATATATATGAATGTGTGTGTTTGTTTTTGTATTTAAATGTCTTATCAACTAGAAGAAGAGAAATCCAAAGCAAACGATTTATATTTAGAATTAAACGTTAGAAGTTACGAAATTTAATAGAGAATTCCAGTCGATCCGCTCTTAAAATGATAAAATATTTGTGTATGGTAGTGGTGGGGGGGGGAGGTAATTTTGTCAATTTGACACATTTCAAAGCATATGAGTAAGAATTCCGACTCATACGCTGTTCAATCAAAAAGTGTCATTTAACTGTTTAAAGCATTTGCGTTACAAAATAGTGTGACGATTTTGGCCTAGGTTAGTTCGTGCACAGTAGGGGACGCACCGTAAAAGGCATAACGTGTTTTTTGTTTTTAAGGAAAATATTTAGATTTCCGTACAAGTACTCAAAAATACTGATTCGGTACTCTCGAACAAAGGGTCGTGAAGTACTTAACAAATATTGGAGACACAATTAAAATCGAACCAAATTGAAATTCAATTACGGTCGGAATTTCAATTGGAAAATAAAATTTATTTGAAAAATATCCATTTCTAAATAAAAAAATAAAAACAGTAGCAGTTAAGGTATTTTCAAAATTTCCACGTATATTTTTGTTCAACCACATCGAACAACTCGTTCCTTGTCCATCAACTACTTTCTACGGTATTCGGCTCTCCGCCTGGCCATCCGAACCTGAAAGTACGTATTCGTTTTCCGTAACCCATCCCTAAGAATACTTAACTCATATCTTACCGAGATTTCACCAAATTCCGGACATTCTCTTTCATAACAAACAGCAGGAAAATCAAGACAGCCTCCAGAATCTCCACCAGTTGCATGACGGTCTCACCGAGTGCCAGGTGCCAAACATGAATGGAGACGAAAATTATGATTCGGGAAATTCCCATCATGGCAAATAAGCGTAATATGATTTTAAACCTGAAACATTGTACATCAATTTATAAACAATTTGCTTAACATTGTACATCAATTGGATGAATTTGGTACATCAATTTGATGAACTTGGTACATCAGTTTGATGAAATTGGTACATCAATTTGATGTAACATTGTACATCAATATGATAAACTTGGTACATCAATTCGATGAACTTGGTACATCAATTTGATGAACTTGGTACATCCAATTGATGTACAATGTTCAGCAAATAGTTTATAAATTAATGTACAATGTTTCAGTTTTAAAATCATATTACTTGGTACATCAATTTATAAACAATTTGCTGAACATTGTACATCATTTTGATGAACATTGTACATCATTTGGATGGACATTGTACATCAATATGATAAACATGGTACATCAATTGGATGAACTTGGTACATCAATTTGATGAACTTGGTACATCAATTTGATGAACTTGGTACATCAATTTGATGAACTTGGTACATCAATTTGATGAACTTGGTACATCAATTTGATGAACTTGGTACATCAATTTGATGAATTTGGTACATCAATTTGATTAACATTGTACATCAATTTGATGAAATTGGTACATCAATTTGATGAACTTGGTACATCAATTTGATGAACTTGGTACATCAATTTGATGAACTTGGTACATCAATTTGATGAACTTGGTACATCAATTTGATGAACTTGGTACATCAATTTGATGAATTTGGTACATCAATTTGATTAACATTGTACATCAATTTGATGAAATTGGTACATCAATTTGATGAACTTGGTACATCAATTTGATGAACTTGGTACATCAATTTGATGAACTTGGTATATCAATTTGATGAACTTGGTACATCAATTTGATGAACATTGTACATCAATTCGATGAACTTGGTACATCAGTTCGATGAACTTGGTACATCAATTTGATGTAACATTGTACATCAATTTGATGAACATTGTACATCAATTTGATACACATGGTACATCAATTGGATGAACTTGGTACATCAATTTGATGAACTTGGTACATCAATTTGATGAACTTGGTACATCAATTTGATGAACTTGGTACATCAATTTGATGAATTTGGTACATCAATTTGATTAACATTGTACATCAATTTGATGAAATTGGTACATCAATTTGATAAACATCGTACATCAATTTGATGAACATTGTACATCAATTTGGTGAACATTTACCATCAATTTGATAAACATTGTACATCAATTTGATAAACACTGTACATAAATTTGATAAACTTTGTACATAAATTTGATGAACATTGTATACACCTCTTGCGATGATAATGGGACATTTTGAATTGTGCTATACTTGCACGCAACAAACGATTTCATACTAACACATTAAACACATAACCACTGTCATCCGTCATTTTGGCCACCATACGGCGTGTTATACAGATTTTAACCGATAGCGTAAGAAATGTTGACAAATTGAAAAGTAGAAATAACAACGTAACACCGTTTGTAGCCATCTCAAACCAACTGGTATCTAAAATAGAAAACAATTGTATTTCATACGATTGCCAGATTTTTGGCGATCGTTCGACTCCATTTACTTACCGATTGCCAGCATTTGCAAATTAATCACCAACACTGCCACACAATTGACGTAGATGACGTACCGTATGAAACGATTACGATCTTTTTTCACATTCGGCTCGGCATTTGACGTGTTAAAGGTCGTGCGCCAGATCTCGTAAGCAATGACGTTGAGCCACAGAATTATGGATACACCGAATAGGTTGGCCAAAATGTCTGTTCGGCAATGGAAGATGAAGAGAAATTTATTGTAGAGATGTTATACATTGATTTATGCTTAAATTCTAAGTAATGTGTGGGATGAACTAATAAAATGGGTGTGCAATTTGTTTCCAAAGATTTTAAATGGCATGATGGCATTTTTCAAGAATTTCTTTTTTTTTTTTAAGTTACATTTTCAAATTTCACAAGTAACTGAGCTTCCTTAAATTCAAGATTTATTTTTAGCTTTTTTTGTTGTTGTTTGTTATTGAGTCAATGCCATGTCCATCTACTAGTTCATTTTTGAATCCTATGTGTTTTTGAGACTGACATTGCTTTCTTGACGAAATCTTGACAAATAGTCAGCAACGTTGGGAAATAATGTAAATTTATGTTCAAACTCAATGCTGTGACACCCCCACAGTACCCTCCGCTATACGAACCTACCTATATATTCTATATGTAAGTTTTGCAAATGTTTCTTTAGATTGGCATGCTGGTCACTGGGCCCGACGGGGGGGCACCCAGCGCTCTTACTGTACGCACGAGGAGTAAAGAAAAACGGTCTCTGTAAAATGTTGTCCCAAACATATTTTGAAAAGGCACATATTTTTTGTTTGGAGCACCTGTCAAAATATCCAGCCCTAAAGAAAATTTTACATGAGGAGGCTTTTTTGTGGTCAAGGAAAAAGGCGTGTGGTGCGATACAATTGAATTGGTTGTATTGGTCAATTTTCTATGGAATTTCGTTAAAAAACGGTAGGCGAATTGCTAGCTAGCTCGCCTATCAGAGTGGGTGTTGTGGGTTCAATTCCCAGCAGAGTCTTTGGTCTGTTGCTGCAAAAATCTAGCCAGATGGTCTGTATCGCCAGGTTAACCTTGGACACAAAATTAGAATATAAACTTGCTTTATAATGTAATTGAAAAAAAAAAAAATTTTGCAAAAAAAAAATTTCCAAAAAAAAAAAATTTCCAAAAAAAAAATATAAAAAAAAAATTTTCCAAAAAAAAAATTTTGCCACAAAAAAATATAAAATTTTTGGCTAAACTTCAGTTTATGGGGGACAACACAAAAACTAAACAAAAATATACAGCTCCCTTCGAAATGACCTCAAAACGAAAATGGTGGTGAAAATAGAATAATTACATTTTTGAACTCGTGAGAACAATTCGTTTCATTTGAGTACAATATTGTCGAAATAAGTGGACGGGGGCGTTTTTTCGATGCCACGCCCCCACTGTCCCCAGCCCCAATTTTCACCATCATTTTCGTCATTTTGGGGTCATTTCGAAGGGAACTCGCATTAGTTTTTATGTTTTGTGGGATTGTCCCCCATAAACTGAAATTACGCCAAATATTTTTTTTTGCAAAAAAAAAAAATTGTAAAGACTTACTGATTTTAGGAACTTTTTTAGTTTCCACACAATTTTTTTTATATTTTTTGTTGTAATTGTTGTAAAAGTAAACAATACTTATGCCAAAAAAAATTGATTTGCTGAATTTTAAAATAAAACTTGTTTTTGGACCAACCTTTCACTCTAATTAATTAATAAAAAAAATATTTAAAAAAAAAGTGTATTGCAAAAAAAAATTGTTTGCGGATTTTGGGAACGTTTTTAGTTTCCAGACAATTTTTTATAATTTTTGTTGTAATTGTTGTAAATGTAAGAAATACTTGTGCCAAAAAAAAATTGTTTTGCTTAATTTTAAAATAAAACTTGTTTTTGGACAAACCTTTCACTCTAATTAATTAATAAAAAAAATATTTAAAAAAAAAAGTGTATTGCAAAAAAAAAATGTTTGCGGATTTTGGGAACTTTTTTAGTTTCCAGACAATTTTTTATATTTTTTGTTGTAATTGTTGTAAAAGTAAGCAATACTTATGCCAAAAAAAAATTGATTTGCTGAATTTTAAAATAAAACTTGTTTTTGGACCAACCTTTCTCTCTAATTAATTAATATAAAAAATATTAAAAAAAAAAATGTATTGCAAACATTTTTTATTTGCGGATTTGGGAACTTTTTTAGTTTCCACAAATTTTTTTTATATTTTTTTTGTTATAACTGTAAAAGTAAGTAAAATAAAACTTGTTGTTGGACCACTCTCTCTCTAGGAATTGATCTATGAACGACGATTTTTTTTCTAATTAATTAATAAAAAAATATATAACAAATTTTCTTGCAAAAAAAATCGTTGCTGATTTTAGGAACTTTTTTAGTTTCCACACAATTCGTGTAAATGTAATTAATAATGATTTGTTGAATTTTAAAACAAGACTTGTTTTTGGACCACCCTTTCTCTGGGAATCGATCTATGAATGATTTTTTTTCTATGTATAATAATTAATTTCAATTTAGTCAATCTTATCGATCAGTCGTAATCCCTCACAAATGACTTAAAACCACTGTGCAACATTTACTTACCAATTTGAAGTTTCTTATAGAAACGACTGTACAAATTGTAGAATACGACCAAACCCATTACTTTGTTCGCGAACATGTTCGTGAGATAAAACATGAACAGTTGCAGGCGAATATTATCTTTCAGCTCCTTAATCGTCGTATATATGAATATCGTGGGCAGTAGGATTAGCAGCAGTATGATCGTGCAATAGGCACTAGCCGCATTTCGAATAATGAAAGCCCAATTCAGATGAACGCTTTTCGAATTGGAAGCGTCTTCCTAAAAGTTAGTAAGCAATTAGTGAGGTGTCTGTTCTGTAGATATTTTTGTCGGATATTCCCGGACTTTTTGGAGTCATTCCCGGACTTTTTGACACCCATAGGTCGTCAGCCCTTTAGATTTTATATTCTACTTACATTTTCACCGCACTCCCTGTACAAGGGTAGCAGAATATTTCGTTTCTCTTCCATTGAGTAATACTGAGTGACACAGTAATTTCTGGCAAAATGCTGCAATGCAATAAATTTGACATACAAAAGAAATGCCTTTCATTAGGTTTTTTTTCCTTACATGCAAATCCAAAACTTCGAAAAACCCCTCGAATCGCAAGGGCCTAAAGCAAGGTCGACTAACTTCATGTTTAAATTCCTCCAGAATATTCACCAGTCGCGTGTCACAGGATTTCACTTTCTTATGCCAACTGATGTTTGCATGTTTCGGCAGTTGTTCACATTGATTCGAGTCGCTACTATAGAACTGCCATGTCTCACAGCACAAATGCAGCAGACCCGGTTTTTCATTTTCCGAATTCGGACAAGTTTCCGATAACACCTTACCAGCGATAAGCCCGACTAATGCGAGACACTGGAAATACTTCATGATGCTGCCGATACATCCAACTGATTGTCGTACAGTCTCGAGTTGTGGTGGCAAACACAACAGACCTCAATGATTGCGCTCTATAATTGGCTGGCTATTCTCTAACAACAACAAAAAAGTAACTTATCTTTTTTTCTTATTGTTTTAATAGGATATTAGTCAGAATTCTCGTTGTGCTAAAGGAAGATTATAATTCCAGTGGTAGACAGAAGTACAAGTACATTGAAATTAATCGATAAATGTGAATTATAGAACATAAATGTGGTATAATTTGGTACAGTCAACTCGGGTTTACTGCAAATGTTGTCAATTTGTTTCAGTTATCCGCATTTTTCGCTAAAGCATAATTCGTATATATGAAATGTGTTTCACAAAATCAATCTGAGTGAGGAAATTGTGTTATCAATATTCGTTTTTTTTCTGGAGGGAATTTAGTCGATTTTTATATTATCGATTTTCCTGGTTTGCCTGGAAAGAATTTAGTCGATTTTTATATTATCGATTTTCCTGTTTTCCCAGAGTGAATTTAGTTTTGAGAGATTCATTTTGTGTTCAACTTATTATGACCACGATGAGTATAAAAAATATTTATTTGAAATGAATATACTAAAACATTAATATTTATTTTAATTTGTCGACTTTTACCCATTCTAATTATTAATTTTTAAAAAAGCTAACAACACGGGTTTCTCTATCTGTTGTTTCCGCTTGTTTGTTCTTACGAACATTTTGTAAAGACTGAAAGTTCTCATTCAAGTCCTTGTATTCGAATTGAACTTGTAACGAACTTGTCATTGGATTTTAATGCTAATTCTTTTTTGAAGACAATTGCTTCAATTAAAAACGGTCTAAATAAAAACCGTTTTTGGAACTTTTCAATATCATGTTTTCACTTGATTTCACGTTTCTTTAAAACATGTGTTAATAACTGTAACATGTGTTAATAACCGGTAATAGAAAATACTGAATTCATAATTTTTAATTTTTGTTTCGTCCTAAACATTTTTTTTTTAAACAATTAATGTTACAAGAACATTAAGGTAGATTTGGATTTATTTAAAAATTTAGTCGTTTTTTTTTAACTTTTTGGTAGGGAAACATTTTTTGTAATGGCAACGCTGAATACAAAGTAAATTTATATTCTAATTTCGGGTACAAGGGTAAACCGGGTAACACAATTTCCAGACATCTATTTCCTTTCTACTTCTCGCCCTTTATGATTATTTTTAAACTTGACCATTTTTTGTAGACTTTTCAGTATCCTAAAACTTTTTGGTTTTCCCAAATTTTAAATTATTTTTCATTTATATATTTCACCAGTTTTTGTTACCTTTTTCCATTCATTCCTGTCGATTAATTTGTTTTCACACATTTTTGTTTTTCCCCCTTTGTACCTTTTTTTATACCGTTTTGGTACGTGATGCATTTTTCGTCCGTTTCCGTAACCTATTATCCACTTGTTGCCATTTCCCCCCTCTTTTTGTTCCTTTTTATACTATTTTTGTTCCTTTTTTTAATCTCGTTTTGGTGCTATTACTCACTAGTTGTTGACAAAAATCAGTTTCACTACTCTTTTATATTTTCCCCCGTTTTATCCCGTGTTGACTCCTTTTGCCCCATTACTTCCAATTTTTGGCTCATTCCTGCCGATTTCAACTTTTTTAAACACATTTTTGTTTTTTCTCCTTTTGTAACTTTTTTATCCCATGTATTCCAATTTTTGTCCCATCTCTATATTATTTCCACCTGTTGTAGATTATTTCTCATTAATATTATACATGTTTTGGGACCCTTTTAGTCCCCTTTTCCATTACATCCATTTTTTTTTTGCCCATTCCTGTCTATTAAAATTTTTTTCAGACATTTTTGTTTATTCCCCCTTTGTACTTTTTTTATCCCTTTTTGGTACGATTTTGCCACTTTTTTTAGAATAACTTATTTATTACAATATGTTTTTTATAATTTATATTTATTCTTTACAAAAAATACAGTATTTTAAAAAAATAGCTTATAAATGTATAACAACATCAATATGTGGTGGACACATCGTCCGTTGTTGTAATCGTCTGCGTATATTGGTGGCACAGATATCTGAAATATATGCCAAAAAGAAGAATAAGCATTATTACGGCTGATCGCGGAGAATACCTTGCGTTATGTTTAACCTGTTTTTCAGTAGAAGCCAGACGTTACGCTTCAGCACGAACAATTTGAAGATGAGTGGCGCCTCCATCGATAGGAAAATATATTTGGAAATCATGTAGTAGGCCAGATTTCCGAGGAACAGGAAGACGAAAAATATTATACGTGGTATGCCCATCATAAAGAATATGCTCAATATAATTTTGACACTGAAAGCAATGGAAACAAAATTAAATTAGAGAGAGAGAGAGAGAAATGGGAAAGTCAAGGTGAAACTCTTGACTAATGGGTTTCAGAATTATCCATTTGTTGGTAGAAATAAGTATTCCGAAGATAAAATCTGTAAACGTCTCATTCTATGTGCATAATTGGTCCCGCAGGGGTGAATGAGTCATCTGATCACTCATAAGGTTAACTTAACCATAAATAAACATAATTTCGAGTCAACGTTATGGTTTTTAACAATAATAATAGTTAATGTAACTATTCCTTGATTTAAGTTTTTAACCATGGTAATTGTTAATAATAACAGTGGTAAATGTTGTTTTAACAATGCATTGTTACATTTTTTAACCACAACAGAGCCGAATGATCTTTGTATTTCTATGTATTTCACATATTTTTCACATATAAGTTAATTTAACTATTTTTACCATGAAAAATTTAACCACTGGAACCATTATGGATTAAAATCTATGATATGTCGTATTAAATGCTTTGCCACTATTAAGAGTGTGCTGGGCTCAAACTGGTCTCACCGGAGACAGTAATCTGATACCGCGCGTGGTTAGAAGCTCCTACGTTTTTCGTCCTAGCCTGGAAATTTCGCGGTATTGGTTTACCACCCTACTCGCAGGGAGAGTTCAGCTCGTCGCGTAGATACGATCTCAATCATATGTTACGACCTATAGATAAGAAGTTGACATGTGCGTCTTTTACCTCTATCGAATGGTTGATATTTTCAGTATGACATTTTTTTTTAAATTTTTTTTTTTAAATAATTTTTTACGACAACATATTTATTACATAAATTAAATCTCCAACACTTTTTGTAATTAAAAAAAAAAAAAATTAAATTTTTTTTAAATAATTTGTTACGCAAAAATATTTTTTATAACTTCAAAGCCATTATTTCGATTAAAAACATTAAAAATGTAAATAAGGTTCAATTATGTGGAGAAATGTCATCAAAAAAATTAAAGATTTTTTTAAAACAAAACAAAAACCTTTACTGGAAATTAAATTTCCAACACTTTTCGTAATTTCTTTTTTATATTTTTTTTTTAAAATTTTATATTTTTTTTTTAAAAATTTTATATTTTTTTAAAAAATTTTATATTTTTTTAAAAAATTTTATATTTTTTTAAAAAATTTTATATTTTTTTTTTAAAAATTTTATATTTTTTTTTTAAAAATTTTATATTTTTTTTTTTTTAAATTAAATATATATTTAAATTTTTTTTTTTGCGAAAAAATATTTTTTATAACTCCAAGCCATTATTTCGATTAAAAACATTAAAAATGTAAATAATCAGACAAGCCGTGTTCGAGTTAGGATCAATTATGTGGAGAAATGTCATCAAAAAAATTAAAGATTTTTTTAAAACAAAAACCTTTACTGGAAATTAAATTTCCAATATTTTTGGTATTTTTTTTTTTAAATTAAATATTTTTTTTAAAAAATTAAATATTTTTTAAAAGTTTTTTTTTCTTTTTTTTTTAAATAATTTTTTACAAAAAAATATTTTTTAAAACTCCAAAGCAATTATTTCGATTAAAAACATTAAAAATGTAAATAATCAGACAAGTCGTGTTCGAGTTAGGATCAGTTATGTGGAGAAATGTCTTCAAAAAATTAAAGATTTTTTGAAACAAAAACATTTACTGGAAATTAAATTTCCCACACATTTCGTAATTTTTTTAAAATTTTTTTTTAAATCTTTAATATTTTTCCTTTTTCTAAAATTAAATATTTTTTTTAAAAAAATTGTTTCTTCTTTTTTTAAATAATTTTTTACGAAAAAATATTTTTTTTACTCCAAAGCCATTATTTCGATTAAAAACATTAAAAATGTAAATAATAGATCCTAACTTGAATACGACGAGTTAGGATCAATTATGTGGAGAAATGTCTTCCAAAAAATTGAAGATTTTTTTAAAACAAATTAAATGTCCAACTCTTTTTGTACTTAGTGCATCAAATACAGTCGATCTCGGATAAACGCATGACTTTTTATAAAAAAAAACCCTTAATTTAAAATAAATATTAGTAACGATTGTTCTCGGTAATTTTCCACGCACTATACTTCGCTTAAACGAAAAATCCGCTTTATTGAAAAACCGTTTATGTGAAATACATTTTTAATTCAACGACACAAACTTATATGAAACGGACACCACTTAAGAGACATTACGCGGAAAGTAACGGCGACAAAAAATACTTCATGCTACTCATTAAAGTCAATAGACAATAATAGAGGAGCATTGACAGGCCAAGAGATCAAAGAAGAGGTGACGTATATGGTCAATGGTAATGCTGAAAATGCCGTGATAATTTCAATAGAATTTATTATGAGATCATCATTATAAATTCTTTTAAACCATCTACAAAGGAGATATTGGAATCAATTTATGTTATGAAAACATTTTTTGGTTTTTTCAAGGCTCAGAAAAATGATGTGTCAAACGCATTTAAGACAAATCAACCAAATGACAATATGTGACTATTTTTCTTCAAGCTCATTAATATTGAATTTAAATTTGACATACATGTATTTTAATAGTTGTGCCACAAGTTTCTATCTTCGTTTCATAGAACAATTTCAAAAAGTACATACTCAGTTCGTTTAACTGAAAAAAAGGTTCAATTTTCTTATGTTCCGCATAAGTGAAACAGTTTTCTTGATTGTGTTCATTTCCGCTTAATCGAATTCGTCTGCGTGTAGGTATAGTGGTTACAGTAATCTCCGCTTATCTACTTCGTTGGAAATCTCAAGCTTATAGAGTAATTATCTAAACGACCCCGCTTAATTACCTCATATGAGTTTATAAAATAAATTATACGTTTCTCTAAAAAAATAATTCACCTCTTTTGTGAAATTGAGTGTTTCTTTTGATGGGATTTTCTTAATTTCGAACAACTTATGACAATTTCATGATACTTACGTTTCTTGTATAAGGTTCCGGTCATCCCTCAAATTGGCCACATTATAACGCGTTGTACAAATTTGATAGGTCAAATAGATAAATGTGGCAAAGTTTAAGAACAGAATTATAACCACTGGCCCGAAAGACCAAAAACTACCTGAAAAATAAAAAACAAATATATAAAATACCAGATAAGTTTTTTTTTCTAAAAAAGAATCTAAAATTTGAAGGATATTTGTATTTACTAGTGGAACAACAATACACCAAAATTGTATAGCGTTTTTTTTTAAGTCTTTAACATTTTGTCGATTTTGTTGCCTGGTGTTATCTTGAAAAACAGGTTTTCCATTCACCGCTGAATGTTATTCATCTCTCTTGGACGTCTGCCCTATATGGACGTACACCTACGTCTACAGTCTCTCGGTTACTTACTCAGTGTCAGAAAGTATAGAATATAAAATATTATCGGCACACTCCACACGTAGATGGCATAATAGCGATAACGCCTCCGGTCACACCTCAAACTGTTTTCAGCACTCAATTCCTTGAAGGTTATCCAAATTTCGAAACCAATGACATTCATGCAGAGGAACGTGGACATAAAGAAGTACGAAGATATGAAACCTGTTAAGAAAAATCAACGGAAAACACAATATTACGATTTCTAATGGAAAAATAATGAGTTTAGATTCTAATCCCGGCAGAATTTATTAATCAAATTTTAAAAAAGATTCTAGCCCGAGTATTTATGTGATATGACAGGGAACTGGGTATATACAGTCTGAAAAATGGTCAGTTTAACAAATTTTAGCAAAAAAATTATATTTTCCCATACCACAAACATTAACTTATTTGTGGGTTATAAATATCAAATATATACAGTTTATTGCGTATTTTTCCCAAACACACTAATGCTTCTGCTCAAATACTTAATAATAATAGTAAATGATTTCATTTTGCATCCAAATAAACTTTGTTTCGAAGCAAATAAACGTTACTTGATACAAACTCCAAACACGCGAATTACTTGTGTGTAAACATTTAAGAATGACAGATTTTTCAGCATGCAGAACTGTTTCCTGAACAACTGGTCCAGGCAATAATGGATGTTATTTCTATTAGACCCAGCTTAAAACTAGAAACAATTTCTCAGCCACTTGTTCTAAATCAGTTCAGGGTCACATAAGTCATAAACCTAATATTTATAGTAGTGAGGGACTCATAAAGTATATTGAAAGTGTATTGCAAATATACATCCCTTTACCAAATACCCACCAATGACAATCGACAAGACCTCAAAGCGTTCAGCATAATTCCAAATAACATAGACACAGCCTACCATCGATGTGTGGGCCGTCACCAGTGATGTCAGATACCATATAAAGAGTTTCAATCGCATATTGTCTCTCAGTTCCTTTATGGTCAAATATATGCCTATGGTCGACAATAGGAGTAAAACCGATAGAACTAAACCTGTTGAATTGAAGAAACAAACAAATTTAATTAAAATGGCCATGACTTGTGAAGTAATTCACTTACCAGAAATGATGACATATCGGCTGTAACTGTACCACACGAATTCCGTGGCACAATCCAAGGGTATCATCAGATATTGTTTGGTCGCATTATTGTAGGTTCGGGTAAAGCAATAATCGGGAATATGTGTGGGATCCGTTGGCTATTAACAAATAAATAATGTGTATAACAATAATTAATTAAAATTTCATTTGTCCAAATGAACTAAAGGCGATTTAAATTTTTAAGGGACTCTAGAGGTGGATCTGAAGATGTACCCTTACGAAATTCCAATTAAGCAACAAGTTTTAACTGAAGCAAATTGTCCGTTCGGAGAGAGACTGTACACTGTAGCGGCTTTTTTAGGCAAATTTGACAATATTTTTTGGAATTGCTAATCTGGCAACTCTTTTACACACTCACATAACAATCTAAAGTTTTTCATTCGACATCGTGCGACATCCAAAAGTTTACTTGGGAATTTTAAATGGGAGTAGATTGTCGGTCTGGCAATCGATAAATTCAGAGACACTTCCGATAACGTCGCGGTAGACGAAAGACATGCATCCAGGGCGAGGGACATAACATGGGTTACAAACAGCAAACATCGACTAGCACTACTAGCGCAGCAAAGACTCTCACTGAACACACATACCGAGTGTTTTTTATTAGGCCTGTGATTTTCAATCTGGCCACACTTTTCTCCGAGTTTGTCTTTTTGACAGCTGTCACTTGATTTATACTCAGGTTAGTTTGCCATTTCACAATGAATAGAATTATTTCGGAACAACGTTTGCAAATTGTGCCAAATTATTACCATAATAATGGTTTCGGTTCGCGCGCTTCGTCCAAAGTTCGGTCGACATAATCGCCCGGCAGAGTCAGTATTTCGAGCAACCATGGATCGGTTTCGCACCACGTTTACTCTAGTGGATAATGCGTATCCTTAGAGACGCCGTACAGTGCGCAACGAACGATTGCGACTGTAGAGCAGAGTATCGAATGAGTCCATCCGCCTCTCGGCTGGACCACTTGCCCGAAATAATTTTTAAAATATAATGGCAAATACTTATCTCTATAATCAAGATAAGTTCTTGGCCATAACATTAAGTTATATGCGTTTTATTTCTTCTTGAAAACCACACGTCTAAACAAAATACCCTTTACAAACCGACACCATGAGAAAGTTACACGTCCAAAAGCTGCATTCATAACTGACTGTCCAACACTATTGAAACCTCCTCCTCCCGTTGATATCAGCTACCCAATGGCAACACAAATACAACTAAAAAAGTCACCAAGATGAAATTGGTTACCGAATACGAGCACCAAAAAGGACTCACTGGTAAAGGGTGTTTTTTAAGGTGATATAAATTGAAATTGTAAAAAAATTTACACAAAAAATAAAAAAAAATCTTGCTGGGGTGACACTCGCCCTAAGGCAAGGAGAGATATATTGGAGCGATACCGAGAGTTGAGGATGCGAAAAAAGAAAGAACAGGAAAATGTGAGGAGATTGTGGTACACGAGTAAAGGGTCAATCTAAAGACTCTCTTACTGGCATGATTTCTTCTTGAGATGAAAATGGGTTCGATTATGCTGCCGATTTTTCCAGCTTTTTTGGCGGCCGAAAATTCATGAGATGAATGAATAATGGTGTTGAATGCCCCGATTCAACTCAGAAAGTGGACGAGTTTATATACCTCGGCTCTACCACCAACAGAAATAATAATGTCGGCATCGAAATAAAGCTCGCAAAATATGCTCAACGACATTTTTCTGTGGGGAGAAAAATAAACGTTGTTAAGCGCATCAAAATGCGGCGATTGCGCCGGCAATCGGTCAAATGACTACAAACGCTCCAGCCAGAAAGGACAAATGGATGACAATTACGACGGTAAAGTCAGTGTAACAGGTCAGGAAAACCCTCAAAATCACCAACTGGAGAAGGCACGCATTTATTGAGCACGCCAAGGTCAGCGACAGCTTGCCGATTCAACTTTAGTGTGTATGTCAGTAATAGCGACATTGACTAGGTCAAGAACTGTGAACCATTAATACACATTTCGATCGACAGGTTCTTGAGAATCACTGAACAACTCACTTCTCTTGACTCTTTTACAATAATCTTGATAGACTACGACTGTGACATCTGGACTATTTAAAACCACTACATCCATTCCAGTCTTTAACCGCGAGACTACAAATAAATACGCTTTCTTTATGAAACTGTGACTAAGCCCCCCCTCGCATTAGCGAGTATAATTCACCCACAGTGGGCTCCGATCAACTTACATTTGGATCATTGTGATCCCATGACCATTCCATGTCCTCCGATCGCAGACACGGTACACTCACATCATTCCAAAACTTCACCAGCAAATTCATGTACCGATGATTCCCATTGAATACATGTAATTTCGAATCTAACGAAAGATTGAAATATTTCCAGGTTTTTTCACATTTTTCCGGATTCACCTTAAAAAACTCCGTAGAGTTGCAGCACGACTTTATGCACAGCACCTCGTCGGTGCGACATTTGTCCTTCGAGGACGATGCGAGATGCGCGAAAAATAATGTAAGTAAAATAAATATTACAAAATTCATAATTATTTCACTTCATTCTCCGGTTATTAACTGTGACCGTACGACGATATTGAATAGACTGAGGACAAAACTGGTGCTGGCACTTAATCACGTTAACGAGTAATGTGATGTGCTGTGATGTGATGACGTCTTGAAACCGCGTAGATTTTCTGCGGCTAAAGCGAGTGTGACTCCCGCCGCAAACACATGCAGGCGGGCGATATTTGCAACAAGTGACGATGTTGTCAGTCCTTCGTGGACGTACAACAAAAAAAACCATAAAAATCATAATGCTAAAAGTCCAAAGTCTAAAAAAAACATAGAGCCTCAATGAAATGAGGCTATTAGAAATGTCGAACTGACAGCGACAATCGATTCAAGTATAAAGGGTGGTCCAAATGTATGTATTTTAATTCAAAAAAATTAGCAAAAAATTAATAACCATAAATAAAATAAAATAAAATAAAATAAAATAAAATAAAATAAAATAAAATAAAATAAAATAAAATAAAATAAAATAAAATAAAATAAAATAAAATAAAATAAAATAAAATAAAACAAAACAAAATAAAATAAAATAAAATAAAACAAAATAAAATAAAATAAAATAAAATAAAATAAAATAAAATAAAATAAAATAAAATAAAATAAAATAAAATAAAATAAAATAAAATAAAATAAAATAAAATAAAATAAAATAAAATAAAATAAAATAAAATAAAATAAAATAAAATAAAATAAAATAAAATAAAATAAAATAAAATAAAATAAAATAAAATAAAATAAAATAAAATAAAATAAAATAAAATAAAATAAAATAAAATAAAATAAAATAAAATAAAGTAAAATAAAATAAAATAAAATAATATAAAATAAAATAAAATAAAATAAAATAAAATAAAATAAAATAAAATAAAATGAAATGAAATGAAATGAAATGAAATGAAATGAAATGAAATAAAATAAAATAAAATAAAATAAAATAAAATAAAATAAAATAATATAAAATAAAATAAAATAAAATAAAATAAAATAAAATAAAATGAAATGAAATAATATAAAATAAAATAAAATGAAATAATATAAAATAAAATAAAATAAATCTTATCATTCACGTGGCCCCAAAGGAAGGTGTTAAATCACAAGATCTCGGTGGCCAATTGTGATCACCTCTTAGAGAGATAACACGACATTGCTGACATTCAGTTCCATTCAGTCAGATATTGGGCCTCCCGGCTGGAATTTATTCGAGACAGCCGCGGCGGCCACTTGCCCGATATTATTTTTAAAATTTATTTTCGAATTAGATTTTTTTGGATGATTATTTTCTTATGAACATTTTGTTTTATAAACGTCAAATCGTTTGATAATGATTTCTCACATTGGTTTCTCTTTACTTGTGGACCGTTGGCAAAACTAGCAGATCACATGTTTTGCCTATTTTGTGTTGTTTCTGAAAAATACCATAAAACCGGAATAACAAGAAAAACACCATAAATTCCTAGAAACACTTAAAAACACAAATGATCGCTGTAGCAACCTTGGAATAGGAAAGTCTTTCAGGAAACCCTCAGCCATCAAACGAGGCACATTTGAGGCGATGCAACATTACACTTGACTTTCCGAACCTGAGTTCGTCCACAGCGACAGAGACAAAACCGTCACTGAAATACGAAACTCTGCTTAGGACTCCAAATACAGGCAGTCCCAAGGGGCGTAAATGTCACACTTACCGTTCCCGCCGCCAACTCATTGTACATAATGACAACTACAGTCACGCAGTCAGTCACGTATCGTTGTGTGTTTCCAATATTACGCACTCTCAGAAACGATCGATCATAAATGGATTGGATGGGATGGGATAGGATGAGGGGGCGTTGGAATCATTAGTGAGACCATAAATAAATGTTTGAATGGCTGCGCATGCGTGAAACCCCTAAACGCTGTCAGTCACTTCAATGCGCACAAGCACATGTGACCAGAGTTTATTTTTCAGGGTTTTTGAAGAGAGGCACGTCCGTTGCGGTGGTAACCGGAGACAATGCATGTCGTAAAACATAAGAAGAGGTGTCCCTTTGTCTTTTTGGCCAGGCAGACAGACAGGTTAGGTTCGTTCGAAGGACAGCGACAATCGAAGTATGTGAGTGTTGGTTTTTTTTTTTTGGGCGACACACTGTCTACCGATTTCTGTGTCTGGACAACCACTTAACGTTTGATATTCTGACAGACTGAAATTATATTTGGAGAAATCATTGCAATGTACGTATGCTGGATATTAGACGGCGAAGGGCATGACCACTTGAGAAAACCAAATACGAGAATATTGCAGATGTTGTAGTTTTGTGTTTGAATTGTTTCGTTTTCCTATTTTTTTTTTTTTTTTTTTTAAAATTCTATAAGGATATTCCAAATTCTGTTGAAATTCAGAGGAATTTGTTTATGGGTATTTAGGGCTTTCCTCTCGTTCCGGTCATTCCCATCGTTGCCGCAGTATTTGCAAATTAAAACTGAAGTGATATGAATGTATGACGAAGCGTTCATTACATTTTTAATGATTCATTTGAAATGGTCGCCTTTGTGTTGATTACTTTTGTTTGTTTTTATCGCATGACATGTTGATAAAAAAAAACGACCATACGTTACTCTATGGAAATGTTATCATCGAGCAATCAGCTGCTGAACCGAAATACTCAGGGAAGTCTAAGAGCTCTGTGCCAAGAAATGATCTATTTTTAATGTGGACAGAGCGTGCCACACAATTTAACACTCCAAGTTTTTCAAGACTTATAATTGATTACAATTACAAATAATCTAAAAGCAATCAGGATTACTTGCAATTACTATGAGTAATCAGAAAGAATTAAAAGTAATCTCTGAAAGTAGTCGGATTATTTTCAGATTACTTTTGATTATTTATAGTAATCGGAAGTAATCCTGTTTACTTTTAGATTATTTATAATTGTAATCAATTATAAGTCTTGAAAAACTGAATAAAATCGTAATTTAATCAGAAAATACTACTTTCAGAGATCACATTTGATTCTTTCTGATCATTCAAAGTAATCGGAAGTAATCCTGATTACTGTCATTCAAAAATATATCTATTGTAAGCATAGATGTTAAGTAATGGTTCATAATCGTAACAATTACTAATTAAATTGACTTGTTTAGGTGCAGTTATGATTAAATTACGATTATATTCAGGTTTTCAAGACTTATAACTGATTACAATTACAATTAATCTAAAAGCAATCAGGATTACTTTGCGATTACTATGAATAATCAGAAAGAATTAAAAGTAATCTCTGAAAGTACTCGGATTATTTTCTGATTATTTATAGTAATCGCAAGTAATCCTGATTACTTTTAGACTATTTATAGTTATAATCAACTAGTAAGTTGTAATGCGCCTATGGCGCCCGTTGAAATATGGAAAACAAATTTTGTTGAAAAAAAAAATTTTTCTTGAAAAAAAAAATTGTTGAAAAAAAAAATTTTGTTGAAAAAAAAAAATTTTTGTAAAAAAAAAATTTGGAAAAAAAAAATTTTGGTAAAAAAAAAATTTGGGGAAAACACAATTTCTGTACAAAAAAAAAATATAATTTTTTTTATTATTATTATTTATAGAATTATAGAATGCCTATTTAAATTCCTACGTACTGCGTGACAGAGTCAGTGAATCAGTGTCGAGGGTAAATATATATTAAGATTATAAGTCTTGAAAAACTGAATATAATCATAAATTAATCAGAAATTAATCCGCCGACTTTCAGAGAACACGTTTGATTCTTTCTGATTATTCATAGTAATCGGAAGTAATCCTGATGACTTTCATAAAAAAATATGATGATGTAAACTGGTATCCACATCAAATTCCACCAGTATTTGATTTAAGTGATATTTTTCTTTACCGGTATAAATTGTATACGATTTTTGTTTGTCTGCTAAGCTGATAGCATTCTTCTCGATGTCTTGTATGGACAATTGCCTGTGGAATTCATTGATTTTTCATTGATTATTCGAGATGACATCATGCGTAGCCTTTTGCTCACTTTCAAATACGCCGCCATGACAAGAGCGAACAATGACCAACGATCATGTCGTCTAACGTGTGATCATGAACGATTCGTGCTAATGGCGTTTGCTATGATTCTTTTTGATTATTTTATAGTAACTTGAAGTAATCTGGATTACTTTTAGGTTGTTTGTAATTGAAATCAAATATTTATCACAAATTGTTTATAAGTAATCTAATTGATTACCAAACGTAATGAAAATTTAACAGCTATGATTGAAAGGCAGCTGATGCACCAGCGGGATCACCAAGAACAACTAATTGTTGGGGAAATACAAACAAATAGTGGATATTTTTTTCAAGTGTTTTTTTTTAGAATCTTCAGGGAAAACTGTAGGCCCCTGTGAGCCATTGCAATGGCTGGAATATCCTGCTCGGGTTGGTCGATCGTGACGACCCTAAAGTGGAAGTAACTTGCGAAACTGATTTTTCACAGACCATGAACTCAATGATTTTGAGTTCATATGTCTAAATATACTGAAAAAAAAATAAATAAAAAAATCATTATATCAAGGTCAACTAAAAAATCTGAAAGCTTATGATGGTAGGTGAAAAACCCTAGCTGAGTTTTGAATTATTAGCTAGGGTTTTTTTTTAATTAATTTTTGAAGTTTTCGATTTTAGTACATTTTTGAAAAATCATGTTCTGATTCATAAGTCTATATCTCGTGAACTATTCGAAATAATGCTTGTCCCTCTTCGGCAAATTTTTAACTCTTAGTAAGAACTACAAATATTGCCTTGCGATAAAAAAAAAAAAAAAGACAACAACAATCTTACTTAAAACAACAGAAATTGACTAAATTATTTAATTGAATCAAAGAAGTCTCACTGCCTGTTTCCATAAAACGATTTTGTTCGTTACAAATTGTCACAATTGAAGGCGCATTAAAATGGATTTGTATCAGTAGTGAGAGCTTATTCTTTTGAGATTGTCGATATCTAACATACATATATCTTAAAACCAGAAGTGAATAATGTCTGAAACTCATTTTATAACGCTTTGAATATTGCCGATTTGTAACGAACGAACAAATTCGTTTTATGGAAACAGACAGTTAGTGTATTAATAAAACTAAAAATCCTTCAATTGTCTGTACCGTCTTCATCTTTACACCGTCACTGGCTACTAGGGTGGAGTGAAATTCAAAAAAAAAAGTTAACCTCGGAAAGAGATGTAGTCTGGGGTCCTAATGAGGGGAAAAATAAAGAAAAAAAGTTTAAAAAATTTTTAGGGGTCGCGCCACTCCCTCGAAATTTGGAAATAATCGCTATTTTGGCGTTGATTTTAGAAAAATCCTAAAAAGTTTTTTGTCAATAAATGTTTGCAATAGCGTAAACAATGAAATAAGGGCATGAAAAAATTTAAAAACATTTTTCTCATTGTTCAAAAATTTCAAAAAGTAAAATAAGTCAAATCGTCCCTTCTTCAGAAAATTGACTGAACAATGAAATCGCCACCAAAGCTACAAATATTAGTCGATTATCCTCATATTTGCCTCAAATACTTTTGTTTAGGCACTGAACAAGCTCAAACTTTTAAATTTCGAATAAGTTAAGTCGTTAATTTTTAGGATTTGTCTAAAATCAACGCCAAAATAGCGATAATTTCCAAATTTCGAGGGAGTGGCGCGACACCTAAAAATTTTTTAAAATTGTTTTCTTTATTTTTCCCCTCATTAGGACCCCAGACTACATCTCTTTCCGAGGTTAACTTTTTCAAATTAAAAAAAAAACATGTTTTCACTCCACCCTACTGGCTACACCTTTTCCAATCAAATGAGATGCACTGAAATGAATCAAGGTGTCACCTTAGGCCAACGTGACTCTGCCTACTGTTGGTGGCATTAAAATGACAGTCCATCACTCATCTCTGCCCATATGAAGGTGTGTCAAGTCTTCCTCACCTGTACCTGTACCTGTTCGTATGTGTGTGTGTGGTTTGTGTGCCTGAGTACTTTCTTCACTGTTTTCATTCACGAAAAAAAAAAAACCGTAAAGATTAAACATGAAAATCATTAACTTGTTAAATGACTTGCACGCTGTTAAAGCCAACAGCATTCCGTGCGTTTCGTCCGTCTGTCCTACCGTATGCGTTGTGGGTGTCATCATAAACTCATGAATGAATGCCTGAGATTCCCGGTTGTTGTTGTTGTGGAATTTTTGAATTTTTCATTGGAAAGAAAAAGTTAAGTGGTCCGTAATGATAATCGATGAGATTAGAGCGTGTACTTTTGTAGATATGCGCGCTTAAGTAAAGTCCATCTAAGAATCTGGGAAAATTTACTCATTATCGATGTGATTGGCTGACAACCTGTAACTAATGGACGTCGGAAGGGAACAGGTACACGGTGGAAGCTGGAAGGTCGAGGGTGTAAATGTTCACACAATTGTTTTCTGGGGAATTAGAAATTTTCCATGTTGACAATTTTTTTTTTTATATTATCCCAATCTCCGTGTGGAAAATATTACATGAGAATATTTCCCGATCACTTATTTTATTACACACGATAAGTCTAATGAAGAAGGGTTTTCTTTTTAATAGATTAATATTTTCTTTTAAAAAGACAAACTCACAATGAAAAAGAGTTTTTTTTTTATCAATTGAGATTTATTTTTATAATGCAAAACTCACAACTCACAATCAGTCTAATGAAAAAGAGTTTTTTTTTTTTTTTGTTATCGATTAAGATTTATTTTTCTAAAGCCAAAACACACCTGATTGTGGTAGTCTTTTCTGGGTGTGTTATTGTTGTCATTGAGCATTTGAGAAGAAGGCCATGCTTCATTTCCGCTTTAAGACAAACATCCGGTGGCGGATAATGTGTGCAATATTTCTCACTTGTAGCTACGATTGCAAGCAATGTTAGCCGATGTTAGCAAAGTAAAATGTTTGCAGAGACTTTTCTTCCCAAGATTCGAAGGACTTCGTAGCACCTTGAAAATCAAACAATTCCCCTGGGAAAGGATGGACGGGTGATCATTTCATTCTTCTCAGAGGCAATACTTCCGATTCGAATTAGCGTCGTCTATTAATCACAGGGATTGTGGACATTTGTGGTCTTGAAAAATTATTTCGAACAGCATGTTGGAAAAAAAACTGCATGAAGTTATCCATTTTGTGTTTTCAAAAGTTAACGTAAATAAAACACATGTAAAATATTTTTTTGCATCATATTTCTTTTTCATTATAAAGTTTGAACGTTGACATTATGTGTGAAACACTAGGACATTTAAATGACCACCATGCAAGCCTTGATTCTTTTGAGGTAATTTTGGAACACTTTTTGGCACATATTGGGCGGTAACTTGACGAATGTTGGTTCTTAAGTGCTCAAGTGTTAAAGGTTTATCTGCATAAACATGGTCTTTTGCGTAGCCCTACAAAACAAAAGTCTAATGGTGTCAAATCGCATGATCTTGGTGGCAAAAATTGTTCGTAGATCAGACAACACGAGTGTTTCAAAGCAGAAACTCGTGATCTGTGAAAAGTGTGTGTTCCATCCAGTCATTGCAATGGCTCACCTCGGCCCACACGGAGAAAAGTTTCCCTTAAAAGCTCAACAAAAAACTCCTTGAAAAGGAGGAGTTCCCAAAATATCAAATAGTTCCCAAGTTCCCAAAGGACTTAACGGGATTAATGAGATTACCAGAACACTGGTTGTCACCGTGAATGATTTTCACATGTCATACTCACTTCACCTAGGAACAAGTAAGGTGTCCCGGTACTCACGTGAACTATTTGTACCGTAGTAGATTTTAAAAACATTTTTGTGTGAACGAAGTATGAAAATAAAATGTCAGACAATAAAACAGAAGAATCCTTATTATTGAAAAGTTTCAACGTTGAATGTGAAAAGTGAGGGAATTTTTCTTTTCAATAACTCCGTACATCAATTTGATGATTATACATCAATTTGATGAGCATTGTTCATCAATCTGATGAAGATTTTGCATTAATTTATTGAAAATAGTACATCAATCTCATGAACATTGTACATCAATTTGATGAAGATTGTACATTAATTTAATGAAAATTGTACATCAATTTAATGAAAGTTTTACATCAATTTTACGAAAATTGTACATCAATTTACTGAAAATTTTACATCAATTTGATGAACTTTGGACATAAATTTGACGAACATTTTATATAAATTTGATGAACATTATACATCAATTTGATGAACATTATACATCAATTTTATAAATATTATACATCAATTTGATGAACATTGCACATCAATTTTATGAACATTGTACATTAATTTAATGAAAATTGTACATCAATCACCTGAACATTGTACATCAATTTGATGAAGATTGTGATGAATTTAATGAAAATTTTACATCAATTTGATGAACATTGTACATAAATTTGCTGAACATTTTACATCATTTTGATGAATATTGTACATCAATTTGATGAAGATTGTACATCAATTTTATGAAAATTGTACATCAATTTGATGAACATTGTACATCAATTGTAATTTCCACTAAAAATAAAACATTTCTATTTTTCATTTGTTGTATTTTTTTGTTGTTGTTGTTAAAAAAACAACAGTTTTAAAAAGACCCAGTCTTTCATATCGGCTTTTGTTTTGCAAGATTGTTGTAAAATAATACTTCAATTTGATGAACGGAGCAAAATTCCATAAAAACTAAGTACTTCAAATTGACGGATTTTTTCATCAAGTGAATGAATTTATTCATCAATTTGATGTAGAAATACTGAAGATTCGTTGATTAGATGTATAGTGATTTTCAGTGTAGTACCCGGTGGCTTTGCACAGAGTCGAAGCCACCACGATACTACCCGAGGGTCAGCACCGTCTAGCCCAGCCGGAACATGTTCAAGGGGGAACTTGACTAAACATGATACCAAGCTTAAGACTCCGGTCAGACGTGGGAATTTTGAATTTTTTTTTTTTGGAAATTGGAAATTCCTCTGTTAGTAAGTTATACGAAATAAATACTCATACGTGTAAGACGTTACATTTTATGTATGATTTGACTTTTTGTTAATGCTTCCATTTCCAACCACCCTAAGCCATGGTCTAACTGAAGTCCCCTTTATCCCCACACACACCTCCCACATCCGAATAAATGCTTCATTTGAAATTCACATACACTCCACAACGAACTCATTAAATTTTTACCTTCGTTGGAAATTTACATAAAATTACATCAAAGAATTAATTTTACGCATATAAATGAGTAAATTAACACGATTCGTTGCATTTCGTATCTATTAACTTTTCATCCAAATCATGATGGGGGGATGCTGCGGCTGATGTCGAACCTGGACCGACAATAATGGCTATGAAGGCCTGAAGGCTGTGGCTGAGCTAAACACACACACACACACTCACACAAATGGGAACCATTGACGACAAGACACAATGTTTCCAAGTTTATCCCTAAAATAACAACAACCGACAAAACCAACCGAATCACAGAGTGTAAGAAGGCCCAAAGCAAAAGGGATGCTAAGGAAGGGGGTAGCGGTGCGTTGGGGGGTTGGTGGTTGATTGCAAATGTAATTTATTCGGGCATTACAACGACTTTAAGATGCACAGTAGTAGTCCGACCAAACAATGGCAGAAATCTGCAAAAGTTTACAGTGCCCAATGTTACGGATACGGATGAATTCGGGTGTGTGTGTGTGTGCGTGTGAGCATGAGTGAGAGCTTCGAGTGTGTGCCTGCAATTGATGCGATAAAATTGTTGTTGTTCATCATCGTTCACATTCTCATGTTAGCGTTGTTTTGTGGTTGCGGTGGTTGTTGTATACTCTGTCATGTGCTGAGATGCGGCCATTGTTATGGTAAATTTTTAAATTAATACGTTAAGAATACTTTTATCACATCCGGAACATAACTGCGTTTTATCAAAATGTTGCCAGGGTAATTCTTTTGTTCTACGGGTTTATTAAACGTATGCTATCAGTTTAGCGGGAAAACGATACGAAGGGGAGAGCAAACCACCGTGACAAATATGTTTTGTTTACCAGAAGGAGAATTCGAAAAGATCCTGTTTGAAGTGAATTGAAAAACCAACGATTTAGTGTCTGGATAACTTACGCTCGATTGAGAATTACTAGCGTTTACCAACTGTCCATATAATGATTTGGCAATTGGTTCAAATTCCCATACAGTGTACTCTGCGGACACCTCTCATAAACGGACACTTTTTTTAGTATCATTCCGCTTCAATCCTCGTGTATACTTCTCTCATAAGTGGACAAGAATCTCAGTCCCTCAGATGTCCGCTTATGAGAGAGTATACTGTATATCCTTTCATGCCGAGAACAAAATGGCTCTACGAAAAATGCCCCCAAAAAAAAGTGAAGAATTCCCAAACAAAAATCTCATACGAAATTGGGGAGTTTTTCATAATTTGTAGGTAATATTTCTTTTTTTGTTTTTGGGGAATTTTTCATATGAAAATTAAACAATGAAAAAATTAACCAATTTTTTAATTTTGAGAAGTTTTTTTTTTTTTTGCATCTCCCCAAATTTGGGGCGTTTCTGAATTAAGGCCATTTTTCATGGATAAAATAAAATGTCCATATTGCCATATTTTATTTTTTTTCCGAAAATTATTTCATTTTAATTGATATAAAATTTAATTGATAAAAAACAATGTTCATCAAATTGATCTACAATATTAATCAAAATGATGTAAAATATTCATCAAAATGATGTACCAAGTTCATTAAATTGATGTAGACTTTTCATTAAATTGATGTACCAAGTTCATCAAATTGATGTACAATGTTCATTCAATTGATGTGCAATGTTCATCAACTTTATGTAAAATGTTCATCAAAATGATGTACAATGTTCATCAAATTGATGTACAATGTTCATCAAATTGATGTACCAAGTTCATCAAATGTATGTACAATGTTCATCAAATTGATGTACAATGTTCATCCAATTGATGTACAATGTTCATCAAATTGATGTACCACGTTCATCAAATTCATATACCAAGTTCATTAAATCGATGTACAATGTTCATCCAATTGATGTACCAAGTTCATCCAATTGTTGTACCAAGTTCATCATATTTCATCATATAATAGTGGAGGGAAATACAATTTTCGAAATGATGCCGAAGTCGACTCCAGAGTCGGAGTTGGAGCTATTTTACAATTGCTGGAATCGGAGTCGAGCTTCACTTTTTCCAAAAGTCCACAAGTATGGCTTTTCCTACAAACGATGCACACATTTGCTATGAGAGACGTAGTGACATCTAGAGTTTGCAGACGTACTAATACTTCTGCAAATACGCTTAGGTCTTCCATCCACTAGATTGCCTTTGCGGATGTAGCATTCGGCCAATCGAACTGAACATCATTTTTCCACTAATGACGAGTTCATGCGCTTTCGTTGTCATCCAATCTTAAATATTTTTCTCGTCTCTCTCTCCCTCTCCATCGCACAAACTCTGTCGAAAGAATAGGCATGGGTGACGTTTCCATTTAGTTAACTATGTTACCTTTGAATCTTCACATTCTTCTTCTAACAGTTTACACGTTTTCTATTTTGGTAGCTCGACTATGGGATTTTTTTTTGGTTGAGTGTGTGTGTGTGTGTGTATGTACTCCTATGTGGTTTGTGTTATTATTTGTTTAAGTCTACTGGCTTATAACAATATTGACACATTGACTGTCATTTGAATCTCATTTGTAAAGTCATTTTGTGTCAACAAACTTCTTTTGGGCCGTGAACACACACACGCAGGAACGGATGAAGCAAATCCATGTATCCGGATTCCGGTAGCAAAGATTTCGCTACTGCTTACGAATACGCGATTGTTATTGTTCCACGGATAGGCAATGCAATGCTGGTGTTTAGAAATTCGTAACGTATGTTTTGACTTTAGTTCTTTGTGTCTTGTCCTGTCGGTCAGCCTAAACTAACTATGGGAAATTCCTTAATTGTTTCGAAAAGAAAACGTTTTAAGTCGGGCTTTATTTAAGTCATTTCCCTTATGTTTGTAAAACCTAAGCTTCGGGGATTGACTTTCAACTTTCCAACTTGTTAGGGATTTCTCGTCTCGTAATCTCCATCAAAGGACAGTGTGGACAGTTTGGAAATCCTCTGAAACCTGAATGCTCATAATTATAACGAATCGAAAAATATTCCTGATTTATATGTTAATCCTCCGGGGGTAACCCTTTGGCACAGAATGAACAATACTTTGCCCTCAACCATCCCTTTCTATAAAACATACAAATGTCAATCGTGTGGGTCTGTCGGTCTCCCCTTTGTGTTCTCTCACATGGATTTTGATTGTTCAATTTTGCGCTCTGTCGCCAATTATAAAAACACATGTCAGCCAAAAGTGTTAACGCATGCCAGCCATCGTCATCATCATCATCATGATTATCACCAGCACATGTGTCCAATATAAATATCCTTAAGGTTTGAATATTTTATGTCGCCGTTTGCTGCATGCATCGATATGATTGAATCAAGTGAACGGTGGATGTGGGAAAATCGCCTTATATTCCGCAAAAGAAATGAAAATTGATAACATATTTCAGATTTTTTTTTTGTATAATAGTTAATGTGGCAATGGATGAGGAGGTCATTCAATCATTGTCTATGGATTGTGGTGGATTCTAAAGGGAAGTTGATAGCCTCAGGTGAGAGTTCAAAATTTATGCCTAGAAATTAACATTTCTTACTGGCGAAAGGTTGTCTTTAAATTAATTGCAAATATTACTGATCCCCCCTCATGCCATGAAGGAACAGACGGGTAACTTTTATCGATGCACTGAATTGTTCACTATATAATCAGACCGATTCTGAATACTCCCCGGAAGATAATTCCCGGGGAATTTATTTTTCCCCAAAATAAAATCCTCCTATTCTAAACAAACGGGGAGAATAGTAATAAGGGAGAGAGAATTTCGATAATTCGAAGTCTGCTGTTTTGCTGGCTAAGAATTTGCAAATTATTTTTAAAAAATTTCAAAACAAAACAAATATATAAAGAATTTACGTGATGCCATTATTTCCAAGATATTCATCGAAATGATCAATAATTGATTTTTAACGAAAAATAAACAATAAATTTACAGGTGTGTGATCATGAGCTGAGGATTCAGCACGTGGACGCATCGCATTCCGGTGCCTGTCACGACTCATCCGTTTGGAATACTATTGAAAACAACTTGTAATAAATTTCAGATTATACTTTTTCATACATTTTACTAAAAGAAAGTTAATAATCCAAAAAGATGTGTAAGAAGCAGAACTCTCTTGCAATTTATTGGCGGAATAATTCCCCAAAAGAGGGAAACAAATCACGGGTAGATTTTATTTAGAATAGGGGAACAGGGAAAAGGGAAATTTTTCACGAGGAATTGTTATGCAGAATCGGGCTGAATTTGTATACCCACTGTACAATGTTCATACAATAGATGTAAAATTTTCATGAAATTGATGTAAAATTTTCATTAAATTAATGTACAATGTTCATGAAATTGATGTACAATTTTGATTAAATGTATCTAAAATGTTCATTAAATTGATGTACAATTTGCATTAAATTGATCTAAAATTTTCATTAAATTGATGTACCATGTTCATCAAAATGATGTCCCATCTTCATCAGATTAATGTAAAATGTTCATTAAATAGATGTAAAATTTTCATTAAATTGATGTACATATTGTTGTACAATGTTCATACAATAGATGTACATTTTCATGAAATTGATGTACTATTTTCATTAAATTAATGAACAATGTTCATGAAATTGATTTAAAATTTTGATTAAATTTATCTAAAATTTTCATTAAATTGATGTACAATTTGCATTAAATTGATGTACCATGTTCATCAAATTGATGAACAATGTTCTTCAAAATGATGTCCCATCTTCATCAGATTGATGTAAAATGTTCATGAAATAGATGTAAAATTTTCATTAAATTGATGTACCGTTCATCAAATTGATGTGCAATTTTCATTAAATTGATTTACAATGTTCATCAAATTGATGTACAATGTTCATCAAATTGATGAAAAGTGTAGTAGGTTGGAAAATGATGTCCAAATTCATCAAATTGAAAACCTTTTTTTCAGTGTTATGCCTTACAGAATACTACGCATCAGTTGCTATTCCTTATGAGGTGAAAACCACCTCTGAAAAATACTTTTGATGTTCTTACCTGTGTATGAAGCTTTCTTTCGCGGTGGGGATTGTTTTTTCACAACGACATTTTGAAACTTATCACCAATGCAGACATTTTGATTTGAAAAAATAACGAGTCTATTCAAAAGGAGCTGGAAAATACCACCTGTGGGAAAATCCAGCTCCTTTTGTTGATAATAAGCTTAGTTCAGAAGCTATTGCCAATTAAAGTTTTAAAATGCGATTACATATTAAGCTCCTTCTGCCGCTGGAGATATAAATGTACACAATATCCTCAATTTAAATTTAAGTGATAACAAATACGACTTATTTTGTCGATTGAAGGTTTAGTTACTGCTAATGTAAGTTTTAAAATGGAATTTGGAGTTTTTTGATCCTTAAACAAATTATCACAAACTGATTGGAGGCTTAGAGTAGGGAAAAGCCTTGTACAGAATATCCCGCTTAATTGCCTTTACCCGCATATTTGCCCGCATTTCTGAATTCCCGTTAATTTTGCTCGTTTTTACCAGAAAATACTGCTAATTACTTCTACGACTTACCGATTTTATTTAATTAACCAGAGATTTTTTTCCTGACTTGAAGTTCTCGCGTATTTACCCAAAATAACAATTGACTACATTTGAAATTTGCAATTCGGATTTCCATTTTTCAAAGTAGGGAGTATTTAATTCAATTTGTCTTATTTGGAAACTCTTTTCAACAAAATTGAAAATTAAAGCATTTCCGCTTCTACTCTAGAAATTTCATAATCTCTGATGAGCACATCCAGCTGACATATTGTCCATTCAGAACTGACATTATGCCGGGTGAAGTGATCAGATAAATGATCATTTAATGCATATGTCTGTCAATCTGTCATTCAACACAAAACGTCACATGTTTTTCGAATTTCCAAGGCACACAGAAGTGTAAGGTGTTTCTAGATATATACAATAGGGTGGAGTGAAAACATGCTTTTTTTTTAATTTGAAAAAGTTAACCTTGGAAAGAGATGTAGTCTGGGGTCCTAATGAGGGGAAAAATAAAGAAAAAAATTTTAAAAAATTTTTAGGGGTCGCGCCACTCCCTCGAAATTTGGAAATTATCGCTATTTTGGCGTTGATTTTAGAAAAATCCTACAAATTAACGACTTAACTTATTCGAAATTGAAAATTTTGTGCTTGTTCAGTGCCCAAACAAAAGTATTTGAGGCAAATATGAGGATAATCGACTAATATTTGTAGCTTTGGTGGCAATTTCATTGTTCAGTCAATTTTCTGAAGAACGGACGATTTGACTTATTTTACTTTTTGAAATTTTTGAACAATGAGAAAATTTTTTTTAAATTTTTTCATGCCCTTATTTCATTGTTTACGCTATTGCAAACATTTATTGACATAAAACTTTTTAGGATTTTTCTAAAATCAACGCCAAAATAGCGATAATTTCCAAATTTCGAGGGAGTGGCGCGACCCCTAAAAATTTTTTAAAATTTTTTTCTTTATTTTTCCCCTCATAAGGACCCCAGACTACATCTCTTTCCGAGGTTAACTTTTTTTTTTTGAATTTCACTCCACCCTAATGTACAAGTATGTCTGGCACAATGCTAATGTTAAGTCAATTAACTCGCATGAATATCATCTCAGATTCTAGTAATCTAGGAAGGGAATTTTGAGATGTGATGACAAGGTATTTCGTTTGTGATCGTGTCGATGAAGAACTTTGAAGTATTTAATAATTTTTTTTAAATATTGTTTAAACTGTTATTGGAAAAACAAATAATAATAAATTCACTTTCGAATATTTTTTTTATTATTTTTATTTAATTGCAATAAAGGGTTTTCCAACGAGAGGTGTTATTTTGAATCACCCGGTATTTCGGTAGCTGTCACCTTTGAGGCTTTTATTCTTTGAAAATTCCATGAAAAGGATATGATCCTGTAAGTGTGGTCGTTGTGACCATTTGGCTGGTGTTTGTTTTTCATTATTAACGGCATACCTTCCCCATTATCTTAATATATATTTACCCTCGACACCGATTCACTGACTCTGTCACGCAGTACGTAGGAATTTAAATCTATTTGCCTATAGGCATTGTATAATTCTATAAATAATAATAACAAAAAAAATAAAAAAAAATTTTGTACATAAATTGTGTTTTCCCCAAATTTTTTTTTTCCAAAATTTTTTTTCCAAAATTTTTTTTTTTACAAAATTTTTTTTCCAAATTTTTTTTTTACCAATTTTTTTTTTTACCAATTTTTTTTTTTTACAAAATTTTTTTTTTCAACAAAATTTTTTTTTCGCAAAATTTTTTTTTTCAACAAAATTTTTTTTTTTTCAACAAAATTTTTTTTTTGAACAATAATTTTTTTTTCAACAAAATTTTTTTTCCATATTTCAACGGGCGCCATAGGCGCATTACAACTTAAGGTGGGTTTACACGACATGTATTTTGCATATGTAATGTCACTTTTTTAACCCGTCTGTTTTTCGTATGTCTGTCAAAATTATGAAAAAACACGGCTTTTAATTTTTTGTGTTTAAACGTGCACATGTAAACTACATGGCATAACCTCTGCTTGTCATTAACAGCTGATGTTGTAATGTCACAGAACAGCATTTTATAATAGCAAAATAGCTTCTTGAGGCCACTCCAACTGCAACAGAATTATAAAAAATACTTTTATTTAGAATTGCTAATAAATTACTTACTTTTCCGTGTTTTTCCATTTTACCAAACGCTTTGTTGTTTATCAAAAACAGCTGATGCGATACGGTTTACATACCAAAATAGAACACGCTCTATTTCAAAAACTTGCATATGTATTACATGATGCATTGTGCATATGGCGTTCTTGACAGGGTTCACACGACATGCATAAATTTTTCATATGCAAAAGTGACATTACATATGCAAAATACATGTCGTGTAAACCCACCTTTACTAGTTATGAAATAAACATCCAATTTTTTTATCTCAAAAAATTCCATTTTTCTTTGCATATCAAAATAACACCTCTTGTTGGAAAACTCTGTACAAAATGTCAATTCAATTCTATATTAAATAGTAAATATTATATTCCGTTTACAAGCTAGAGGTTACTGCACAGATTTGGCCTGGCCTTATACCTAGAGTATTATAAATTAGAAAATCTAAGTATTAACTCTGTACAAAATAAATTTATATTCATATGGCTAGATATTTTTTGTTGCAGCGACAGACAAAAGCCTCTGGTGGTAATATTTAGAACAATACCACCAACTCGCCTACCGGGGCGCCTATCAAATAGTTATATTAAAAAACATTCACAAAATATAAAATATTTTTCAAATGTTTTACATATTTCATAATTCTATGAAATTCCCTTTATTTCAATCCTCCATTCAAGGATACATTTTCCTTCTCTCCACATGATAACGAACATTTTCATTTTGTAAATCAACTCCCCCTCAATTACGAACTTCACATTATATTTCGTCGACAAAACAAAAAAACAGTTTAATGTGTGGGGGACGACGATCATTTACAATGGGAACTGCCGACGCCGTAGCTGCCACTCTTGAAGTTTAAACAAATTGAGTGTCAAGAGCCGTAAGTAAGTAAAAGGCCAGGCGCAAGAAAAATTATAGCCAATACGTGGCGATATATCCAAGATCGAGCAATTTACGTCTCTGTAATACACGCGACCAGGAATCAGCACATCTGTGAGTAAATCACACGGAGCTACAGTCGAGAAAAAAATAGGCTTTGATGTTATGCCGATCAAAAAGAAAAAGATACACTAAACTTTGGCGTTCAATGATATGAACTTACAGGCCAGCATACACATACATGTATGAATATAAAAAAAAAACCCCAGCGGTGAACATAAAGAAGGGAAAAGCCTTCGAAAAGGCCTTATCAAGTAAGGAAATGGGCCGTAGTAAAACAAGTACAGCCTAAATGAATTTTATATATGTATCGCCCACCCAAGACGGAATTGCCATAGGAAGATGTGATTGCGATTGGAGTTAGATCCACTAGGTCCATCTGTAGACTTAAGCTAGAACAGACTTCACCTTCTTCAAAATGGGTCTATAAATGATAATTTGGCGGAAGTTTAGATTTTTCTTAGAATCAGAGTTTCGATCCGCTGGGCCCATGGCAAAGAATTTATTCTTGGGCTATTGCAAATGGGTTTCACCCCAAAGATAACAATTCCATACTTCTCAGGTGAAGCCTTGAGATACTTCGTATTGTTTTGAGGACTATTTAACACCTTTGCTCTTGTATGGGTCATAACTTGCTAGGCCACCTTAAGGGTCTTCAATAAATACTGAAAAATCCTTGCAACCTGTTTTTCTACCAGTTATGTACGAACAAATATTTTAAACACAATTAATGAAGAAATCTCAAAGTGGTATTGCCGGTTAGAAGGTTGAGATCCAAAGAAATTTGTTTTAAAATTCCTTACGGGCCCCTGACCAAGTGTGAGGACCTCTGATAAAACCTCGTGCCACTACTATTTCCAGTTCGAACTGGTTGCCGTTTTCAGATGCCACGCATGATATTTATGAAGATTTTATTTAGGCAAGGCCTTATCGTTGCCGTACCCTCACTCACATTAAAACGATGCAAAAATATCAACAAATAATTATAAAAACGTTAAGGTAATTGCACAAGATCACAGTGAGTGGCGGTGTGTGGGGTGAGAGAGGGAAGGCCACGTTTTTTTTTTTTTTTTGTTTATCAAAAACAAAAAATTCATTCATAAATAAAAGTGCGAATGAACGCAACATATGCGTACGTTGTATAACTCAATTTACCATAGGATTCTTTGATGAATTTCTGCATCTCCCCCCCAACCGCTCACCCTTGCAGAGGGTATACACGCGACTCGACTTTTGATTGTGATTGAAAATGTGCGAAAACCGAATCGTTGGGGTTAAATGCCGAAAACGTACATTTGTGTACATTGAGTAAAGCGAAAAAAAAAAAAACAACCATCGAAAACAATCACGACACTCCCCTTGCGGTCTGGGAGGGAGTTTTATGCTGCCACAGAGCGGCGTTTCATTTTTATCTTTTAAAAGATTTATAATGTAGCGCCGCCGCTTAAGGTAAGGGCATAATCAAAGAACACGCATGAGTATCAGAAATCTAGAGTTAGCGTTGAGAGTGGGTCGATCGGGTCGATTATAGAGATCGCCCTACGCATAACAAAGAATTAGAAATTAGAAAACGACTAACATTTAGTTCATTGCAATGGACTAAAGAGGTCAAAGGGGCTAAATATTGATCCTTTTTAGACAGATGTTGCCAGGTTGTATTCACATCACACTTGAATTCTTAACAACAAAAATAGTGGCATAAATAAGTTGTAGGATGGTCAGTTGTGATCGGCTACGGTGTGTGCGACTCAATCCAGGTTCGCATTCGGGCACCATCCACGTTGTAAATGCCGGCGACTTTCCCCGAAGAGAGTAAGCTGTAAGCTAGTTAATACTTTTTTGTTCGTAAATGAATTTTGGCATTCAAAATGAACTCACACTGAGAATAAGGGTTAATCAATTTGTTGGATTTTTACATCAATTTAATGAATTTGTGCATCATTTTTCAACCTACCGGACTTTTCTACAATTTGATGTAGAACTTTTCATTAATTGCTCTTTAATTCTGTACATACATTTGATGAACATTGTACATTAATTTAATGAGAAATGTACATCCATTTAATGAACATTTTAAATCAATTTGATGAACATTGTACAACAATTTAATGAATATTGTACATTAATTATACAATTTAATGAAAATTGTACATCAATCTGATGAACATTGTACATCAATTTGATGAACATGGTACATCATTAAAATGAAAATTTTACATCAATTTAATAAAAATTTTGCATCAATTTAATGAAAATTTTACATCAATTTAATGAAAATGTTGCATCAATTTAATGAAAATGTTGCATTAATTTAATGAAAATTTTATATAAATTTAATGAAAATTGTACGTCAATTTAATGAAAATGTTGCATTAATTTATTTTCATTAATTTAATGAAAATTTTATATAAATTTAATGAAAATTGTCCATCAATTTCATGAACATTGTACATGAATTTGATGAACATGGTACATCAATTTAATGAAAATTTTACATTAATTTAATGACAATTGTACATCAATTTAATGAAAATTGTACATCAATTTAATGATAATTATACATAAATTTAATGAAAATGTTGCATTAATTTATTTTCATTAATTTAATGAAAATTTTACATAAATTTAATGAAAATTGTCCATCAATTTCATGAACATTATACATCAATTTGATGAAAATTGTACATCAATTTAAAGAAAATTTTGCATCAATTTAATGAAAATTTTACATCAATTTCATGAAAATTTTACATCAATTTATTGAAAATTTTACATCAATTTAATGATAATTATACATCAATTTAATGATTAATGATACAATAATTAAATGAAAATTTTACATCATTTTACATGAAAATTATACATCAATTGGATGAACATTGTACCTCAATCTGATAAACATTGTACATTAATTTAATGAAAATTGTACATTAATTATAATTTCTATTAAAAATAAAACATTTCTATTTTACCAAATATTCTGAAAAAATAAAAATGTTTAACATTTTTCTTTAAAGAGTTTCATGCTATATATTTGCTATAATTGCAAGCCCAGGTATAAAAATCCATTTCGGAAGCACTTCTTCATCGGTATCCTTTGCAATGCTTTCTACTACAATTATGGGTAGAATATAAGCAATAGTTATTATCGTTTAAACGAGAATTACTCTTTAGTAGGGCATATTCTCAAAAAAGTTCAATAAAAAACTGAGTACTTCAAATTGAAGAACTTATTCCTCAAGTCAATGAATTTATTCCTCAATTTAATGTAGAACAGTTAAAGAATCGTGTAGAAAATTCAAACATGCAGTGAGTAATCAAAGATTTACTTTTGTCAAATGGGTATTTACAGCATCTCTCCACAATCTACATTACCGTGTGTAGGGCACCGCACAACGAAAATGTAAAGGGGGGAAAATAAAGCAATTAATAAATCAACACCCGTGAATACTTGAATTCATCTTCACACAACATAGCAAAGCAACACCCCTACACACGCCATGTGCTCTGGAATTTTGCCCATTAAATGCTCCTGCTATACGCCAGTGTTTATATAACACTTTATTCCTTCCTCCCAGTCCCACTACACAAATGATAATTTGCGAAAATATCAAAAGATGATACATTTATCTGTTACCATGAAACGGAACGACTACAATATGAATCTTTCGTATTTTCCAAGAAATAACTCAAACTATCATCGGGCAATAGACAATAGAGACACAATAATTACCAAAACACTTTTCGATGTACTGGCGGTTTATTTCTTCGAGTAAATCCCAAAATCTCCCAAACACACACACGCACACACACACAAAATGCTAACAATAAAAAACGAACGAAATGAGCAATATTCGCAAATCTCTAAACACAACATTGTAACTTGTCAATCAAGAGACGGATTAAATGAAGATCACCCAGAAATTCGTTGCAACCACATTCACATTCGCTTGCTGGAGGCCCCGGAGACAACGGCAGCACATGAATTTGTCTCGGGCTATTGTTTGCTTAAAGCCACAGGCCAGGATTAGCGCGCACAACAATTCGATTCAATCCAGGTTCAGTTTAAATCGGTGGCAACCGAACAGTTTGTTTTTTAATTCGTTAACAATTCATTGTGTTTCAGATTGAGAAGATACTGTTTTTTTTTTCAGTTAATTTCAAAAAAAGGTGTTTATAAAACAACCATTCATGCCCTTTTTTGTTTATGGCTGGCTGGCCAGGGGGGGCAGGCTTTAACATTGTAATTGTTATTAAATGTTTCAATCTATTATCTCACCCAAAGAGATGCTGGAACGAACGCACGTTCCTCTGGAATCTGTTATGGGGTAGTTTGCCGGGGGCAGCTAAAATCACAATTACACTTTAATCTCACAATGATCGTTGTTTTATTGGGTCCTCCTTTTCTGTTTGGAGGTAATTTTTTTAGAATGTTCATTTCGCATATGAAAGAATGTTGGGTTTGTGTTGGTTTCTGTATGAACCTTACTCTGTTGGATGGAGTGTCATTCCCTAGCAACACCTTGAACTATTGATGAGATCATTAAAAGGTAATACATTCTAGCTCTCTATGCAATTCGAAGACGATCTTGCCACACATCTGTGTGTGTATGCTGAACGATAGAGGGCAAACGAAACGGGGTAGGATTGTCGGGTAGGGATTTGTGATCATATGCTGCAAAGGCAAAAAAATGATTCCCCTTTACAGACTTATGTCGCGAAATTGTTCCAGATTTTACAGACTAGCTGATCTATATTAGATCCTCCCATTCGAAGCACATCTCATGTGGGTTCATCCCGTTGTGATACCGTGAATTCTTCCCCCAAAATAGATCCCAGGTGTCTTGCTTTTGGTTGCCTTTTCCAGTCGAACCGTTGCCGAAATGAAGGAGTTGATTCTGTTCAGGTCAACTGTGGAGAGACAGGTTTTGTCTACGAGGCGGCTTTCGTCTTCAGTCCACAAATGGGGGGAAATGGTAATTCGAGAGCAAAATATATTCGAGGTTCCGTCGCATTTTCCTGACAAACCTTCGCCGCAATAAAGGAGTGAATTATGTCCAGGTACATTTTGGAGAGACAGGTACGTCTTAAAGCGTAAAGCGATACATATTCGTTCTACGGAGATGATACTGACATTCTGTCAAGACTTCGAGAGCTTTCAGTGTCAAAATAACATATTGCACCTGTTCAACAAAAGGGTATTAACACAAAATTTTGAAATTTTCACTTTTTATTAAAAAACGATACATAATGATCAACTGCAACCACTGTAAAAATCTCCCACAACTTTGTCTACTCTTTCGTCAATAACAAATACCATTTGTGACTCTTCATGTGTTCAGAGTAACTACTTATGTATCAACAAAAGAGATTTACTTTTAGTTGCGTCCACGTGTTTCAGGCATTTAGATCGCGGTTTTTTCAACAAAGTAGTATGTATTTCGTATTGTTCCCTTTTTTAGTTATGACGGTAACCAGAAGTCACCGATATTTTGCAGTTAAACGGCAACAAGTCGAAATAGTATCTCTACTAAAACAAATAATTTTCAACAAAATGGTAGTAACTCGAAAATTGGTTGTATTTCTACAAATACTTAAGAAAATAAAATGAAATCCAGTGTTATAATGTACTTAAAAAAGATATCTTTACGATGGCATAGATTTTTTTTTTGTATAATGTACCTTTAACATAAACTGTTTTTTGTCTGTACTGAAAAATATTTTTATTTATTTTATTTATTTATTTATTATTAATTACAATACAAAGTAAATTTATATTGTACTTTTTGGGTCAAAGGGTAAACCGGGTGACATAGACCATATGTTTTAGATTTTGCAGCGACAGACCAAAGCCTCTGGTGGGAATCGAACCCACAACCCCCACGCTGATAGGCAAGCACGCTACCAACTCGCCTACCGGGGCTCTTGTGAAAAATATAAAATTTTGAGTTACTTTGATGAAAAAAGAAATCACTAGATGGACCACCCGGTATATGAAACAACTGCACCCGGTGTATATTCTGGAACTTTGGTGGAAATAATAAAGATATCTTTCAAACATTTACGATTGAAATTCTATTCGACCAGAATTTTCTCCAGACCGTATACAATTCTTCGCTTTCCCTGGACCTTAATCATTCATTACAGGTAAAGTGAAATGTTGCCTTTTTTTTTTGTTGATCTTCAGTTCCATCTTTCTCCGGCCCATTGTATTCTACAATGTCAATACATTTAATGAATGAATTTTTCAAAATGCCAAATCATTCGGATCATGATAGCCCAGATGAATGTTACTCTGATTTCAAGTGCATAACTCAACAAACCAAAAAAAAAAAATAGCCCCCCCACTAAAGACCGAACGAAATGCATCATTATGGATGCTCAAGAAAACGGACAAACGGACGACTTGCCTCACTCGCACTGTATCTGGCGGATGCGTATCGTTTGTATCCGAAGTTCGAGAAAAAAAGTAACACTTTAACAGCTTAACGCCCAAACGAAATTGAAAATTGTATCCACTTCGATGAGGAGTACTTAAAATTCCAGCGCGTGTGTGGTGTTCAATGAAGTAACCCCAGTCGTATTCATCATCCATCGCCATTGCCATCAACGCTATTGAAAATGAAAATGATGGGGCACTTTTTGCTGTACGATTTTGTATCTGACAACGGAAAATAAGCCAACACATTGGGTGATCACCAATGGGCCATCATCATCGTATATGGGCATATACTACGTAATATTTGACACACCTCATCCTCATATTGTCCGGCAAATGTGTACTAGTGTGAACGATTCAAGTCGACCTGTAGGTAACCATACACATGTAAAGGACACTACATTAAATAGATCGGAGATTAGATGTAGTTCTTGCCATGAATTTATTTGATCGACTTTTTTTATTTGATTGTGATTTCTGGACTGCAAATGTCAAATTTTTGATTACTGTGTGGTATTCGTTTTCTGTGTCGGTAAATCCTTCAGTCAAAGCAGCAGATTGTCATGAATTTTACCTGTTTATCACCGTGAATGCGACAGGCAGCGACCCTTTAGACTGAACCATATATCTTCCCTCTTTATAGGGGATCTCTCACACCTCTGGCTCTATTACCTCAACACCACACAATCGAGCCGAAACTCTCCAAGTGATTTGTGTATAAACCAAAGTTACCACGATATTCCCCGAGTGGCCGCACCAGCTGGTAAAGCTGGAACAAGTTCCGGGTGCGCTTGACCACCCGCGGTAACAGAATAGTCGCTGCAGCCAGTCGCTGCATCTATATTACGTTTAAAGTCTTAACCGTCACTGGCATTAACGATGTAAAAACACTCTTTCCACAAGGTTTGAAACCTGAAAAATATATTTTTTTTTGTTTGCGGACCGAATGTGAAGAATCTTCACAGACGGCAATGGCCAGCGCCATTGTTATGCACGATACACCATAATGCACAATATTGAGCCTACCGTCAAGACTAATTGGACCTTTAGCTGTCATGGCCAAATCTGTGCAAATACTTACGAAAACACCAGTGAGAGTAGCAGTTCTCCAGTTTCCTGTCATATATGTATTCTTTTTCTACGCGCTGAACCAGAGGTCTACGGTAATAAGATCTGCGATTACTACAGCTGCCTCCCCAAATACCGTGGTGGTTTTTAGTATGACGTCAAGTTTCTCCAACGGCTGCCTCCTCAGATACCGTCCGAAAGCCACTGATGGTTTCTTCTAGAGCATTTCATAGCCGGAGCCCCCTATTTGTTTGGTGTCGATTATGCTACTATGGAAAGCACTCTAGATTCGACTCGTCCGAAATTAATTACCTTTATCGATAAGATAAATCGATATATCGACTAAATCTGATCCTGTAATCATCTTTTAAATACATTTCTTACTTTTCGATATTCCACCAACATCCATCCCCACACGAGATGTAGGGTTCACCATAATGATGATGAATTATCTAAGAATTTATTTAATTATTACAAACTATTGAAGAGGTTTTCCTGCAAGAAGACACCTACCATTAACACATGCCACATAGCACTACTGTCGTCCATCCATCCAATAGATCTTAATAACTCTTCCTTTAACGAGGAGATCTTCAGCCGGTGATACAAGTATTTAGGCAAGATCACGTTTTGTTTGTTGACGCTAAATGGATGACGATGATCAGGCGTAAAGTGATGATCATTATGATGATCGTGACACTAAAGGGTTTCTACTACATTTTTTTTTTTTTTTGGGTTTCCTAACCAAATCCAATTCAACCAAAAAGACCTTTCAATATCAACAAATTTAAAATATTTTTGTGTTGTACCTTTTTTTGAAGTTTTTTTCCGCCAAGTCATCACGAGATCAGCGTCCCTCTTTCTGGTGCGTGTGTGCCGGTTCATGTCATTCTGTAAATGAGCCAACTTGTTGATGACAAGGCGTCAAAATATTATATACTTGCGATGCGATCATTATGTTGCTGCTGATGATGATGAATCACTTACAGGCATGGCGATCACCGGCCACATACGAGGCATGTACTATAAATACTTGCATTCAATTCAAGGAGAATTTTGGAGAAAAGTAAGTGGAGAATACAAATATTAATCGCATAATTTGCTAAGAATAAAGGCAACTGAGGACAGCTGTAGCGTTTTCTACGCAAGAGGCACACTTGGGCCATGAGAGACATCTAGAGTTGACAGATGTACTACTAGTTCTGCAAATAGAATCCGGCCCACTAGATTACCGTTGGATTTAAAAATAATTCGAATTACATAAGTAAAAGCTGTAGTTGTTTTTCACCTAATTTCCCATAACCAATCCTCGATAAATAAAACCATGATGTGTTCGAAAGGACTTTCCATTTTGAGGCCAGGATAGTGTAATGGGTAGTTAAAAATTAATCGTCCTAGGCAATAAAACACATCACTGGTTTCCAGTAATTTTGTTATTGTTATTCATCAGCTGATTGATATCAAAGTTGTTGATATGGGAATCACCCTGTGTAATTTTGATATTTGACGGTTGTTGGAAGCGAAAAATTTGGCATTTTCACCATAGAATCCAAGTGTTTGTGTTAAAAAATAAAACTAATGAAGTGATCGGTTTCAAATGCACGAGCTCACCATCATTTTTGATGAACAGCTACCGAGTCGTCCAATAAATAAATTGAAGACAAATGATAACCGGATTCCATGCAACTTTTATTGACAAGGTAAGATACGTGGTATTATGAAGGATATAAGCGTTACAAAAGAATATTAACTTATTTCTCTTAACATCCTATGAAGGTACAGGCCGAGAACTTCTGTGAAATCAGTGACGGGTGAACGATATAATTATTTATACTCGCTAACCGGGACCTACTGTTTAAAGCTGGCTCCGAATGGGTAATGCTTTCTCTAGGCAGGTTTGGGTAGCCTCAGAGATTACTCTATTAATGGTAAAGTCTCCGGCGTTCACAAGGTTGAAAACTACCTCTGAGTAATTTTTTTTAATGTTCTCGCAAGGACATGGACCTTATTTGCTTGTCTTCTAGACGCACACACTATCTACCGCTCCACGACTGGCCAAACAGAATTATTTCCATTTTGGGTACCGCGTTTGCTACAAATTGACCAGCAACGGAATTTTGAGTCAACCACTAAGTGATCAACGAAATTCATGAGATGGTAACGGACGATCGGTGTGTAAAGATGCTAAGACCGAGAACGAGAAAAAAACAGTTTGTCGCTAAGTAGATCACCAAATAATTTGTGAGCTATGGAAGTGAACATCTATGCCCTTGACACAACGACCGATAAGTGAAGAAGCTACTACCGTGAGGGAAACAAATGGATCCGTACGTTGTTAACCAGGAAACGACAATGAACTGCGCTACGAATTGATTTTCGATCAACCATATACTCTGAATTTCGACCACAGTGAGTATTATCTCTCATCAAATTAAATTACGAGGCGGCAAGTTGCTGATTTAAGAAGTTCGACAAATCGTATCATACAACAACAATCTATATGAGCCAAAGTGCCAACCAGCTGAACTCGGAGACGGCATTGACTCTGAATGGGGAATCGTTTTGTTTTCTGAATATCCGGTTTATTTGGTATTAGTTGAAGATCAAATTGTTAGTAAGAAGCCTAAAGTATTTTTTTTGGAGAATTTAAATTGTTGAATATTCCCCAGAACTATTTCATTAGAAAGACATTATGACTTTGAATGTAACCAACTGGAGATCACTCGCAAATGGCCATAACGCGAGGATTTCTTCTATAAGAACCAAACAACTAACTCATTATACCACCACCGTATTTACAGTCTGTGCTCATTCGAACGCCGCCACATCCCCTTGCATTAAAAAACATGTATTGAAAATAATCTTTCATTTTTTTTTGTTTGTCTCCATCTGATCTGTTGTATGGATGGCATGGCGTGGCTTGGTATGAAATGCACTTGTCACAATTGAAGTGCCTCATTTTTTTTTAAAAAAAAAAACCCACTCATACTACTCCAACCACAGTCATTTCCTCTTGGGACACTGTCGTAAGTATGGACAAGACTTTAATATTTGGCTTATAAGAATGAAGTGTAGGAACAGCTTCGATCATTGGATTTTATTACTGAATTCAATAAGAAATGAGATTCATGAGATGACTTGGTTATTTCTAACAAGCCATCCATTTTTTTTTTAATGTTGTGGTGAACAAAGAATATATAAACTTGAATTGAAAAAAGTTAATACGTATTCCTGTGTACGATTTCGTTCGTATGCACATATGTATGTATGTTTATTTAGTTTATTTATTTTGACATTTTATTGTGTATACCATTTTAAATGCTAATTACTTTCAATTGTTTTGTGTGTGGACCACGATTCCATGTTCATTGTCAGACTTGGAGACGGCGTACGATGACTCTGAGGACGGGAAAAGTTTTGTTGTCTAAATATCCGGTTGTTATGGGTGGAGACCACCTTGCTACTATGGCGTCTAGAGTTATTGAACAATTGCAGTCGCTTGGAATTATTTTGCAGAATCATATCATAGAGAAACTTTTGCAAAATCGATTAATCAAGAAGAACAAAAAACGTATGAAATAGTATAGTCGTTAGTATTAACAAGTAAAATCGTTGTTAGGCTCCTTCGGGTCGTATCGTATAAACACACATAAACACATCTACCTACGATAATTACCTGATCGACAAATTCGCGAGGTAACCTTTCGGTTTCATGTTATGGCTCATATAAACTTAATATAAAGAGGCGATGAACGGTGCACCATACCTCTTATACCTAGGTCGTATTTCCCTATCGACCGTAAATGTAGGCTGAGCCACATCAATTTTTCAAATTCAACTTAATATATCCTACGACCAATATAACGAATACTTTTAGCATAGCACTGTACATCTATTCCTACGAGTATTTGTTTATATGCCAGTAGCTTCTGTAGCCCGGATAACCAAGAACATATACTTTTCCCATTCTTGATAATTATATATGAATTGAGAAAATACTAAACAAATTTATTTTCTGTATAGTCTTTAATCTCCTAAAGTGTATAGTCTTTAGTCTCTTAACAGAATGAATTGCAAGTCGTTTCAGTTGAATTGGTTTTGAAAAATGTCCAATCAACTGAATTAACATAATGAATTGCAAGTCGTTTCCAATTCATTTCAATTGAATTAGTTTTAAAAAGTAGAATATAAACCAAATCTCATCATCACACAGATGGGCGCTAAAATGCTTCTTAGTCCGGCTATCAACTAATACGGTGTATGACAATTTCCAGGGCCATAGTAAAATACTGTGAACACTCCATGGTGATTATTACCTTACTACCGAAGATAATAGCATATCTTATTTAGATGGGGTGTTACCGTCCACTTTTTCAGGATGCCCTTATCTCTGTACCAAATCTCTCATCTCATCGATGGATTGTTTTAATTAAGGGGCGTCCTATCACTCATCTTGTTTCAATACGTATTAATTTTGCGTGCCAATAACATATGCACAATTACCATGAATTTAACCAGGAACCATTTACATATTAGCAGTAACTTAAATTTTAAGCAAATTAACCCTGTTACGGTTGCTGCGGTTTTGTGTGCAGCAACACGTCCCCTTCTGATAGCCTGCGCATATCTCTAGGCCAACTGTAACATACTTTGAATATTTCAGGACGACCCAGCTAGTATTATGGCTGTTACAATGGCTATTTTCGGAGTTTCGATGTGACGACGTTACTCTTGTTGTATGGTACCGCGGAATACCGAAGAATTAATTACAAAATGCAGACAACCGCTATGCAAACCGAGGCAGGCCCATGAGTTCAATCGTGTTCAATAAATAATGGGAATATTTGGACTTTTGAATATTTCAACCACCTTTTATATACTCCATCCTATGGTCGAGTGTATTTTTATCCATTGTATGGCGACTGTTTTCGGCCTTTCATTACTTGTCTGATTGCCTTTAAACATCACTGGTCAATCTAAAAATAAACACCCCATACTCCCTGTTTGATTTACACAATAATAAATGCAGTAGTCGATTGATTTTAGTTTATTGGTTTGTTATTATTAGTAGTACTTGTGTTTTTTTATTTCAAGACTTTTTTTCCATTTGTTATTTTATTAGAAGTGATAAAATTTGATTAGGTCTTATGATTTTATCATACATTGCTGCTGCTACAGTTCAAATGATGTTCATTTCGTTTGTAGTTTTTACTTTACTTGTTGTCTTCATCAAATTTCGATTAAGCATATAATTTTGAATTAATGTTATTAAATGTATTTGTTTGTTATTATACAATGTTGCATCCGATTAGATGAATATACCTTAAATAATAGACTAATATTTGAATACATATACACTCACTTTGCTTCAATATATGGATCGATCATATGAATACATAATAATAATTATAAAAAAAGGAAATACTAAGAGAAATACTCAAATATATAAATAAAAATTCAACAAAAATATCAACACACCAAAGAGAAATTAAAACAAAATGTACAATTAAAATATCAATTTTATTGTATAATTCCTATTGTTCTTGTTTTTTTTTTGTTATTATTATGACGATAATCCAAAATGTACAATATTTGTTAAGGCGTTATTGTTACAAATGTGAGGGCGGATTGTGAGAATAATTTAAAATCTAACAATATATTATCGTATCACACCAACGGTGTTAAACTTCGTGAGTACAATTAAACGATAGGAGTTATACAATATAACTGTCTTTGGTGCCTTGTTCGCCATATTTTATCGGGTTTTCGTTCGACGAAGAATTTGGACGAAAACCGTCTGATTTTGAAAATCATTTTTATATGACAAAGGCATATGATTATAGAAAAAAAGGATTAAATTGGAATTTTGTTTTTGGAATAAATATTTTTTTTTGTATATGGAGTATGTATGTAGTTTTGTTCACAATTTGTTTGGCTAAATGATACAAAATTTCAAAAAGATTGTGGAATTTAGAAACGCTTTGTCTGTTTTGTTCTTTTACAATGTTTAGGACGTTTTATGTGTATTGTTTTTTTTTTTTAGTTTGTTTGCGAATTAGTTTAGCCCATCCAAAAAGACCCTACGAACATAACGATCGATATCCATTACACCCTTCGTCAATGTTTTCGGTTTTCTTTTGGTTATGTTGGTTGGTTTCGAAACAAGGCCCACATTTGCTTTTAAGGTTAACACACGACGACGAATGCCAAAATGTTGGTTCTTTTTTTTAGTTTTAGTTTTTGTTTTCTCTTTCATATAGTTTTCTATACACAAACTTCTACAAGGAATTCAAAATAGAAAATATCTACACAGAAATTCATTTTTTAAATTGCATGATAATTATTAAGAGTACAATTATTACGATCACCGACAAAATGCCCAATAATATCAATTTCTTTTTGCGCAATTTGTTCTGAAAGAAGATACCATGGTCAAATCTTTTGAAATTTCACATTATTATAAATCGTTTACCTTATAGGAACCAGCCATACGCAGATTTTCGGAACCTTGAGATACATAGACACTGGTCTGTTCAACGGATGCTTCTATAGAGTCCACGACCAGTCCCTGTTCATAGACCATGGAACCTAATTTCTTATAGATTTCATTGACACCCACAATGTTTTCCTTTAGTTTTTCAAACAAAATTACATATTAGTTCATACATTTAATTCTAATTGTTTTTGATATCCATCGATATTCTTACCTCCAATTCACGTATGGCTCTTTCCTGCTCCTCCAATGCCTGCAAATCAATTTCCTCTTGCATTTGTGTTTGCTGTTGTTGTTGCGATTTACGCCCAAATAGATTGTCCTCGAAAAACGAATTATTACTGCCATTCGATGCATTATTGGTGCTCCCGGGCGGCTTAGCAATGTTGTATTGATTAGCACGTGCCTGGCGCAGTTGATTCTTTTCAATGTCGACAGTTTTACGTTGAAGTGCCTTGATGAGGAAGTCAAAAGATTAGGAAATGTGATTAATATAAGAAATGAGTCCGGCGGTATAGCAAATCGCACAAAGACCAACAATTTTAAAAATAAATTAACATGAAAACAACAAATATCAAACAAAAGAATAGGATTTTTGAAGGAAAATCAAACAAAATTATTAGTGGGATTACCGGGTTGTCCATCTATTTTATTTCATATGTTATTTTGACAGCAACAGCTCTTTACCGCTAGAAATCTTGGCAAAAAGTCCGTATCATATCTCGGTGAAACGAAGTTTGTTCTAAAAATTCGTGAAACTAGGATGCTAGTAGACAACTCTCACTGTCGAGAATATGGCTGGCATTGCCGAGTGTGCTATGCGGAACTAAACCATCGATCTGAATTCGTATTATTCGTTTACAAGGTCCGGTTATGTTAAACAAAGTGACAGGATGACGCGTCCTACCACACAGCACACTCCACAATCGATCTATTGCGCACCAGGTTCGGTAATCTGCGATGCCTATTGACAGCCTTGGAGTTGAGATTTCCCGCCGTTAGAATCCATTAAAAATGCATGCCATTTGCGGCGAATATCGACCAACCCATTCGGGTGATACCGTCACAATGGTTTTGGACAATTGGGTTGATGAGATGCGCCACATCTACGCAAACCAAGGCAGGTACATGAATTCAATCGTGGAGTTGAGATTTCCAACTTTAGACTTTTTTCAGGGGTACCGTGAAAGACCGCATTATTTGGTTACAAGTCCGGTTATGTTAACAAAAAAATAAACAGGATGACGCGTCATGCAGTGAGGATGAGGATTTGGAGCTATAGAGATGTGATAAACTATTTTTGTGAGCGGATATTGAAGACATGGACTTAAACAAAATTTGGTTTCAGTAGGATGACCCGTCATGACACACACCACAATCGATCTATTGCGCACCAGGTTCGGTAATCGTATTATCAGCCGTCTCTACGATACCAATTGACTGCCTTGGATTTGAGATTTCCCGGCATTAGTCTTTTTTCTTTTTTACCTTGAAGGAACGATGGTATGCGAACAATCCATAAGCAAGCCATTCGTGAGATAAAACCAGAAACTGCCAACAAAATTGGGTTCACAGAAATGTTTGCTATTTCGAATAAACGAATGCCGAAAAACTGTTATGTGAATTTTTTAATTATTAAAAAAATTGTAGTGGCATTACAATATTTACCAGTACACTACACCATTCATGGAAAAAAATATGGGTTGCATTTGTGAGCGAAAATCGACACAAGACCATTTGTAGCATAATTACTGTATTATCCACTTCATGTAGCCAAAACTTGACAAACAATCGACACTAGACCATTTGCAACATAATTACTGTATTATCCACTTTATGTAGCACAAATTTGACAAACAAATCAACAATCGAGTGAAATGACGAAACGCGTCTACCAATGGTGGTTTATGGTGTACTTTCGCTGACCCATCATTTCTCTCAATTTGACAACAACAAAATCCGAGATCATTTAGTTTGCATTCGAGTATAACACACATCGATTCTACTCTGGTATCTCGCCTTCAAATGTTAGATAAAGCATTTGGCCATTTTATGCACCTTTCAACGAGTCGCGGTATTTTGTCCAGTTAGAAATAACAAAATAGACACACCGTTTTGAAACGATTAGGCGTTAATAGGCTATCGATCTGTAACCTACTTTAACCATTTTTCTGTAGACTCTTGTGCCTTATTGGATTGTATTACAAACAGCAAGGCGAGCAAAAAATGTGTCTTTTGCAGTCATGAACGGTTGATTTGAAAAAAATCAAATCGTGAAAATAATCAATGTGAAAGAATTCCTCCGAAACAGCAACCAGAATCCTTCTCATTTTAACAGCAACTCTTATGTTAATCTTCTACAATTCCCACTCAAATAAGCCGCACCTATGAATTGTTCACATCAATCCTCTTGGATAACTAACGTGATAACAAATAATAACATTGCGACCGAACCAAGGTGGAAAATTCATCGACGACACCAAATACTTATCATTTCAAAACATATAAAACTGGTTATAATGGATGGCCAAGTATTAACGACGCTGATATCTAGCTTAGGCGGTGCGATGACTAATTTTGGAAATTAGAATGATAACAGTAAAAGAACAAAAACAATAAAGAAAGTAAACACACAAGCACATACATACAGACTCAAACCAGTGATGATGGGTGGGTGCTTGTGAGGTGTGAGATTGTGTACGTGTATTCAACCAACCTGAAATTTAGTTAAAGCAGCCGTAAACTCATCTACCAGGCGATCTCTTTGGATTTTCAAATGACGTTCTTTGCACTTTTCCACTTCTTTCAGTTGATTGCTGGTATCCGAAACCAATTGATGGGTATACGTCATTATTTGATGCCTTAAACAAGATAGAGATTTCATGGGAAAATGTCTTGTGGAATGTATGTCTTATGGATTGCAATTATCTTACAATTGTTTTTTCAAATCGGGTGAATCCTGAGGTGTATTACACTGATTGACCATACGTTGCATGGTGACAACTACAAGAAAGGGGAAGACGATTCGTTGGTAATTGTTTGACCGTTCATATGGAGTGTTATATTTACCATTTTGCTGGATCTTTTGTATGCTGGTGGCAATGGTCTGGGCCAATCTTTGGAAATCAATTTCACTCAAGGTCTGTGAGTTACTGCTATTACCGCCACCACCACTGCCCATACCACCACCTCCGCCCCCACTGCCTATGCCATTTTCCATATGCTGCAAATCCATGCTTTCGTATGCGTTCAGTTTGAGGAAATTCTTATCAAATTCCTTGACTCAAACAATCAATTAGAGGGCGGCTACTCAACCGTGGAAATATTAATTCAAAAATTGTATTTCGTAAAGCACAAGACCTTGTAATTTGATTATGTGTCTGCACTGCTGGTTGTTGTTACTGCTACTGTTGAACTTTTTGTCTTTTGTTCGTTCTACGGGTTTGGGTGGTTATTGAGCTACAGTGTTATTTTATTTCCACACACTGTGTTTTTTTAACAATTCTACGATTCTATTTTTTTTCGCAGCCCTTCCTTCCCGTCTCACATGCAGAAAGTTGATAGACTTTGCACAATGCAAGTGATGTCTTTGCTGTTTCTGTGTGTATGCGTGCAATTGTTTTAATTTTCCTGGTATTTTTTATTCCTCTGTGTGATCTCTCTGTGAACCTTCAATTGGTCAATTGATGGAACGATATTTCTTTTTTCTTCACAATGTCAGAAGTGACGTAGTTTTTGGGTTTCCCCAAACTATTGACAACGTCTCAGATCACTGATATATTTACGTCCTTTTTTATTTATTATTTATATCACACTTGCTTGATTTCTCGTTATTTCTATAGCACTACATGAATGATTATCCAAAAATTAAACAACAATCATCAAACAATGACAATCTTGCAACTTTTTTTGTTTTGCAATTCTCAGTTCTCTTTTACGTGCTATTCGTCGTGACTACTATACCACCAACCACTAATCTGTCAAAATGAGATAACGAGGCCGAACTTCAATCGAACGGCGTTAATAATTGTGGTGACCTAAACGACTTATTTAGGGTTTCTTTAGCGATGGAATTTATAGCCTATTCTCACTGAGGGTCTAAAGAGATATATTCTGCAAGGGTTGCAGAATAGGCTACCAAGAGTTTGTGCCATAATTATATATATTAACCCTCAAGTCACCAAATCATAATTTGTATAATAATTATTTCGTCTGTTTTGGCATTTTCAAATTTCAAGAAAACCAATTTTGGGGTTCCCCGAATTGGAGGCAGTAGTAACCAAAATACATTTAAGCGGTCATCTCTACACTGTTAAAAACGTATAAGGCACTACATCCTCTTTCGTCAAAAAAAAACGCTATGACTCTGTGTTTTCAGAATAACTTCTTAACTGAACTAAATAGACTTTAATTGTCACCTAAAGATAATATTTTAAATTGTGTCTGTTTTCAAGTTATAAGTCAAGTTTCATTTTCAGCTATCATACTTTACATTTTTTTTAATTGTGTCTGTTTTCCTGTTATAAGTCATGTTTAATTTTAATTTTAAATATGAACACCTGAAAATAATACCACAAAATATATATAGTAATACCTCTAAAAATTTGTATACAACCCCTGAACATATTAAAAAGAAATAATTTATATTATTTTTATGACATGTTATTAGTCGTTGCACTTTTGTGGAACAGATGCGATATTTATAAAAGCGGTCAATATTTCAAGTCGTACAGAAATCGTTCTTAATATGACTCCCACATACTACTATTTGTTATGATCCGATTTTCAGAATCAACAGCAAATGGTTGGTATATGTCGACATTTTGTTTAACTCAGCAGTTATTTACTCAATTCGCAGTTATAGGAAGTGCATAGGTGTTAAAGCCACGTCTTATTTATTGAATTTTTAAGGCTAAACATCTTATTGACATGTACAGGCAGTACATAGAAATGTTTTTTTGACATAAAAAAAACGCATATCAATAAACTGTCAACATTGATATGGAGACAGCTTTATTCACAAAAGTAGGTCTGAATGCATTTCCGGGTTTAGTTAAACTTTAATTAAAAACAATTATTTTAAGCTTTATCTTCAGTTTAAACGGAAAACGAAGATCATCCGTGCTCACAAAACGACAGTAATTTTACCTCTTATTTTATTTTGCATCAACACAAACGAAAAAAATTGGTCGCCGCCGATGAAGAATTAAATTGAGCGCCGTCGTCGTCAACAATTTTGATACGGCTTCATTCTCTGGTCACATCTAATCATCGGTTCGGAGTTTCTCGGAGGTGTGGTTGTAAAATTTTGTCAAATTCTATTGAAATATTTAATAAAACATCAAAATATTATTACCATTTCATAATATACAATTAGTGCATTAAGGAATTACAAGAAAAAACACAATGGCGAACAGATTACCGGCATGTGTGATTGATGTGGGCACCGGGTAAGAGTCGGAGTGTGAATATTTTCAGTGTGAAAAAAGTGATATGTGCGCTGTGAGGGGGTGAATCAGTGGCCATGTACAAATTTCGCTTTTACTGTCAAAACTGGGACAGATCATCGATTGTGACAAAGTGGAAAAATAATGTGTAATGTTATTGTTTATTTAAAGCTATACGAAACTAGGCTTTGCTGGCAATAAGGAGCCACAGTTCATTATACCCTCTGCCATTGCCATCAAAGAGTCAGCTCGAGTGGGTGACACCAATACCCGACGCATAACAAAAGGAGTTGAGGATTTGGATTTCTATATCGGCGATGAGGCATTCGATGCCACTGGCTACTCCGTAAAGGTAAGTCGATATTTTTTCGTGATTAATAATGATATGCGATGGTAAAGAAGAGGGAGCGCAGAGTGAGAGTGTGTGTGAGGAATTATGACTAATCAATTGTTATCTTTAACAGTTGTTTCGTTATAAATAATCGTCGCCTCTCTATATTTATTTCTATAACGTTTATATGATATTGATTGTTCTCTTTCTGGGTAAATAGTATCCCGTCCGTCATGGTTTGGTCGAAGATTGGGATTTAATGGAACGTTTCTTGGAGCAATGTGTTTTTAAATATCTGAGAGCGGAGCCAGAAGATCATCATTTTCTGTTAACAGAACCCCCATTGAATACTCCCGAAAATCGAGAGTATACTGCTGAAATAATGTTTGAGACTTTTAATGTTCCTGGTCTTTATATTGCTGTGCAGGTATGTTTTACATTCCATGTGCTGCTGAAGTATGTTGCGATTTATATTTATATTAACTGTTTTCAGGCAGTTTTGGCTTTGGCCGCCAGTTGGGCTTCCAGACCAGTCGAGGAACGTACCCTCACTGGCATTGTAGTTGATAGTGGTGATGGTGTTACTCATGTCATTCCAGTGGTAAGTTTGAATATTTACGAAGTATATCGAATTCATATCATCGTCATAATGGCAACGATTCGACGAAAATCTAAAAATATAGCTTGTCCAATAAAAATAACAACCTATATACATTTCACAAGGGACCTTCTGCTTAAAACCCCTACCAAATTTACCAAACTATTCATCTTGAAGTCGCTAAGATATGCAAGTTAAAAACGCTGTTCAGATGCCGTATCAGTTGTTCCTAATCGGAATTAAAATCCGATTAGCTGTGTTACGGGTAACTGTGTCTTCAATTCTTCTAAACTAATCTAGAAAGTTATAGAGAAGAACAATTGATTTCAGACGTAGTTTCAATCTAAAATGTTCTTTTTTTTGCATAAACAAATTTCCTATTAAAGGAAATATGCTCTGGCCCTGAAAATGGTTTTCTAAAGACAATATTCAATAACCTTATAGACGAACCAATAAAAAAACTTAGATTTCGAAATATTTCTCATTAAGAAATTACTCCGATTGCGATGTCTTAAGATATTCAGTTTTTATTAAAATAAAAGTAATATAAAAGCCAATTCGATATAAAAAAACATTCTAATAATATCTGAAAACCAAATACCATTTTAGAAATATGTTAAATTCAGCCACAAAAAAAAAATTTATATCGATGGACGATTTTTATGTTGTCAGCTGATGATTCGATTATACAGAGCCATTTATTTCATTGAGAATATTGTTGAAGACATTACATTATTTGAAAAATAAATATCGATAGACATTATTTGGTAAAGTTTAAAAAAACACGTTGCACCCGTCAAGTAGAATACGATTTATGAGTGTCCCATTTATTGTAGTTATGTACTTTCCCGTTGCTTCCCCGTAGCACCGATGTTTGTTGTACTGAATTCAATTTTTTGTATTTGGCGGAAGAAGTCCAGAAATCGTTTGTTTATTTTCTTTTTGGGAGTAATGATACTCTTGAATCTATCTACCAAACGTTATACCTTCTTTCCGTGTCTGGGGAAAAACTTTTGGTAGGTACAGCTGTGGTTGACAATCATTGGCCGATCCAATTGAAGGGGTAACGGTCAATCTCTGTTGTTTCATATACTTTGGTCAGGATAACCCAGTAATTAGAAAATTTTGTTTGTGCTGTACAAAATGTCACATTTTTTTTTTTTTCATTAAAAATTGTGAATTTATAACTGAGTCTCGTTTTTCGGTACGTTAATTTTTTTTTTTTTTTTGCATTCATCAATCCATTCTTTGTATGACTGTTTATGGCCTCCGATATATATTTATAACCAATTTGAAATGTTCCCCACCGATTCATTTTAGGCTGAAGGCTACGTTATTGGCTCATGTATTAAGCATATACCAATTGCTGGGCGCAATATCACTTCATTCATCCAGAGTCTTTTGCGAGAGCGTGAAGTTGGTATACCACCCGAACAAAGTTTAGAAACTGCCAAAGCTATCAAAGAGAAACACTGCTACATTTGTCCCGACATTGCCAAAGAATTCGCTAAATACGATACAGAACCGGGCAAATGGATACGCAACTATACGGGCGTCAATGCAGTCACAAAACAACCCTTCACCGTGGACGTTGGCTACGAGAGATTTTTGGGTCCAGAGATATTTTTCCATCCGGAATTCTCAAATCCTGACTTCACCATACCTCTGTCGGAGATCGTCGATAATGTCATACAAAACTGTCCGATTGATGTGAGAAGGCCATTGTACAACAATATCGTTTTGAGTGGTGGTTCGACCATGTTTAAGGACTTTGGTCGTCGTCTGCAGCGTGATATCAAACGTTCGGTTGATACACGTTTGCGCATTAGTGAAAATTTATCAGAGGGTAGAATTAAGGTAAACAACAGAATTATGCAATGTACGTAAGAGTGAGTAACAGATGTGTAAAATATGTTTCAGCCTAAACCAATTGATGTTCAAGTTATCACTCATCATATGCAACGCTATGCGGTATGGTTTGGTGGCAGTATGTTGGCTTCAACGGTAATTATTTTCGATTTTGTAGTTTTTTATAATATTTGAATTTTTTCTTTTTCTTCATTTGACAGCCTGAATTCTATCAGGTTTGCCATACAAAAGCCGCCTATGAGGAATATGGACCCGGCATTTGTCGTCACAATCCAGTCTTTGGTACCATGACATAATCGCATTTTTTATATACAGATTTTATTTATATTTTACTGTGAATTGGTTTCTATTATCGGTTCTCGTCTTGTTGGAACAATTTGTTTATCTTCTGCCGGTATATTCCCGTTTAATTTCAAATCGAAATAGGTCGTTATTTGTGTTTCCACTTTTCGTTTGTACTTCTTATGTTCATCGCAGTTCTAACGAGTGATCTTGTGTATTTTAGAGTAAAACAAACAAAAAACCTAGAATCAGTCTAATCGTCTAGACTTTGTTTTTGCATTTTCTCCTTCGCCTGAGTATTAAATATTATTATAATATATATTTTTTAATTTTTTTTATAAATATATTTTTAAAAAAAATAACATACATATTCTAACTACACTAAAAATTTGGCCAAATGAAAAATAAAATTTTATTAAAAATACTTCATCAACTTCCCTTTGCATTTGACCCCAGCCCACCCTAACATGCAAGATTATTTCTAAATATAATTTCAATAACAGAACAAAGCTTTTCTTTAAGTTCTAAGCTAATTAATACATATTTAAAACAACTAATAAAAGAAATGACATGGATAACAGATGTAATCTGTTTCTACATACAAAAAGAAAACAGAAATTTGAAACTCTCAAAATTTGTTTCAAGCGTATCATTTTTTAACACACACACACAGAATTTAACATAACACAACAGAAACCAAGCAACCTTTAACAGACTTCAATTAGACAAAACAAAAAAGAAAATGCCTTTTTCATTTGCAGATAAAAATAGAATATGAGAAAGGAATTTTTTAAATATATGTGAAAAAACAAAAGAAAATGAAAAAAATATGATCTGTTTGTTACTTATATTGCAACAATAATAATAGTAATAAATAAAACAATTCAAGTCAATATATGGCCTAATATTAAATGATACAATTGCGTTTTATAAAAGAATCAGATAAAGTGAAAGTTCTATCAAAATCTGAATGAATTTCTGATCTCAATAAATGTTGGCTGTCAATTCGTGCCGCCTATGAAATGAAGTCATCAGCTGTCAATTTCCGATTTAAAAACGAAAAACAAAACCTATGTGATGCTTACAATTGCCGGAGTCACAGCTTGCGAGTTATCTAAACATTTACAAGGTTAATAATGCATAGTTTACATATCATCTAGCATTGCTAAGTACTTTTCTGTCATCATTGAACGGCATTCACGTTATTACACTAGCGCCAAAGGAAGATACACATTTATAGTACAACAGAAAAGGAGACCTTAGCGGGAACTGGTAAGTGGAATATTTTCATGACCTTTACACTGAACTAAATTAGTACCGACGCAGTACCTCTGTCGTGGCATATACGGTCGCCCATACGTGACTTATTTATGTCCAGGAAATACCTCGTCAAAATTAGAAAGAATCGAAGTGGGACATTTGTATAGGAGTTACCAGGAGGGGCGTGGCTGGGTTAGCAATATTATTCCTAAATACTAATTTTGCCAAATACTTACAGAAGTTTATGTACGGAGATGTACGAATTTAAAATTCAATACCTTTGCTAAGGCAAACAAATCGAATAAGTAATTTACCAAAAATCGGTTCTCATTCTGGATATCGGAAAATTTGGTACATATGTAACCCAATTAGAAATTTAAAACTCATTCGAATTTCAATAGTTGTATTTGTTTTATTTTAAGCTCACGAAAAACAACAATCTCTGACATATTTCGAAATTATGGTAGATGTTAATAAAAATCGAGCTCGAGGTCTGATGTTGTATATTTATTGTTATTTAAGGGTCCTGAGAAATTAATGATTCATATCTATTGGCTTCAGTTTCTGCCTATTTTGATTGTAGACTTTTTCTGTTCCGCTAGGACGGTCAGAAGTCCACATCAGATCACAGTTCTACAAAAAAGAACCAAGTTGAGTTTTCTAGGAAATCATAGTTTTTTGTGTAGATCTTTTCGAGTTAAGATTATAAACAACAAAATTATATTTATGAAATTTTCCAAACATACTCAAAGTCTTGAAATCAGGTTCAAAAACAGTGTTTGTCCCCAAATAAGACAGTAATTTTTTTGATTATAAACCAAGTCAATTATAACATATTTTAATAATTGAAGTTAAGTTTTACACCTAAATTAAAATGTTTTTTTAAGTAAATTCGCAGGTGGGGTTCTCTCAAAAATAATAAAGTTGTGAAACAGCGAAAAAAAAAAAAATAAACCAAATAAGCATGGGAAGTGATAAACTGGTGTCATATGTGACTTGTCAAAAAGTGAAATGTCAGATTTTGCTGCTGTTTAGGTTCACTGAATGCCAGAGTTAAGATTGCGGCTGCGATAGCTGCCATAAACAATTATCAAATAAAAATTATGTGTATTCAAAAACCAGAAGGCATAGCATTAGGTTTAACCAGGCTATTTCTAGCTGCGCCAGCGATAATATTATGTGGAGCGACCCGATCGAATTTGACGACTTTTGTACTAGCATATTTTGTTTGCTAACAATCGCTTTTGGTCGCTAGTGTCTCCACTTCCATTCATTCCTTTTTTTTGTGGTTTAAATTTGATTGCAGGATACAAAATGTTTAGGAGTTTTAATTGTTGATATGTTGCTAACCATTGGAAGGCCGTTGTATGGTAGGTAGTGTGTGCGACTACCACACATCCGAACCCAGGTTTGAAACATTTTTCAGCGGCTGCTTCCACCTCATAAATGTTGGCGACTTTGCGAGTAAGAGAGTAATCTCTAAGCGATGTGAAACTTCTCTAAAAAATCATTCCCCGCTCGGAGCCGGATTTAAACAGTAGTAGTATATCGCTCACGGATTAGACAGAAATTCTCCGTATGTTCCTTCACATAATGTTAAGGGAAAACATGTATAAATAATGTTTCAAACCAACTTGTGGCAGGACTCCATAAAAAACCCTAATAAAATTAATTGAAAACTCTATAATTTATGTAAGCGTAAATACGTTTTGTTTTATTAAATGTTCATACACTCCAAAGACAAGTGGTCTATATTTATAACATGCTTATATTTTCATTTTCTTTATAAAATACCAGAAACAATGTACGCGTTTACAAATCATTCAATTTCATTGCATTAAATTTGTTCTTGATCGAAAACCGGAAAACTACAAAATTCAAATTCATATGTATGTATTCCATAAATTTATTTTATAAATTAACAAAATTTTTCAAAAATCTTTATGTATGTAATTAAGTTGTGTTCACATTTGTTGCTGTTTGTCTTATTTCGTTTTTATTATAATAATAATTTACTATTTAAAATAGAAAAACTAGTTTCAAACTTTTTGTTAATTTCTTTGATGTGGTTGCAATTAGTAAAAAGTTATTTTATACGTTTGATCTACATTTCGAATATTGGTGAAAAAGGGGGGCCGCAGGCAGGGGTACGTAGGGTGACTATCATATAAAATTTGTTGCATTTCGGTGTTCGTTTTGTAAGTGGTTTTTGACTAAGATTTATTCTGCATTTGTTCTAATATTTTGTATGTGTTTTGTTTTATATTCCAAGGGGTAAAGAGGAAAGAGCGAATGGTAGGTATATACATTCATTATATGTACCTAGAAGTCTTAAAGACATTCATTTTGTTGGTAATAGACATGTAAAGCCATAGAAGTATTTCTAAAACGTTTGTTAAGTGTGACCCAATATATCCTATAAATATTTCTTTAAATCTCTTCCGTTTCGTTTTGCTGATGTTATTCAATCGAAATAATCAGTCGTGTCTTCGCCGGTAGTATCGTTTTCTTCATTTTCACCCGGTTGTAAATGTTCCGTAGCACTGCGGACACTTTGTATAAACTCACGCATGGCATCGACAATATCTGTGAATGACTGCCTCAATACCAGATATGGTGCTTCACCATCTCCTTCAACGGCAGCTCCTAAAAAAATGAGCTAAAATTAAAGGGCTGCTGAAGAGAATTAATGACAAATATACCTTCTCCGGCAGCATTTTCCAAATTCAAATTTAAAGCCTGCAAGTGGCGATCAACTTCAGCCACCTCATCGTTAACTACTCCAGCGCCCTGGGCAGCTACACGTGCTGCGGCTTGTTCCACATTTGCAATAACATCTTGTTGTTGGTCTGCAGCAGCATTGGCTGCTGCATTTTGTAAATTGAACGTGGGCAGTAATGATTGGAAAAACATCGACACTGAACGATTTGTGCCAGTAGTTGTTGTTGGACTACTGGATGATGATTTCCTAAAGCAAAAAACAACGTGATCAGTTCTATTAATAGGTTTGTTTAACTGGGCCAGCTAATATTTTCAGGTATAATTTTAGCTTGCCAAGTAAATGATTCATATTGTGGGATTATGCATACCTTTCATAGAAATTGACCGAGTCCAGTGGTGGCAACGGATCATACATCATTATTGCTTCCTTTTCTTTGGCCACAAATGGCGCCAATGGTACTTTCTCTTTATAGTCGGAGAGTATTACATGTCGCAGAATTGGTCGTGGCGGTTGAACATAACGAGCTTCTCTCTTCTGGGTATAATCTTGTATAACTTCATCTTTATTATCGATACGATCTAGAGCAGCATTGACGTTACGCTCTAACCATTGCAGAATGTTATTCTGACGCCAGATCACCTTGGCGCGGCAGATATACAAAGAAACCAGTTGGTGAAGGGCTGGAGATTGACTGAAAATATAATGAAAGAGACAGTGTAAAGATTGAGTAAACTCGATTTTGTTGAATATTTGTTACTTCTTTTTTACTCATGCGAAATTCTAATCTGGTTTAACAAGGATAACAAACTAAAGCAAATCTTAGAGTCACAATCATGATTTTTTGAACGATCGGAGACTCGGCTACATAAAATGTTTTTCCTTGCCTCTTCCAAATTGTAGGCAAGGAAAAACGCATAAAATTGAATTTCGACTATGGGCACCGTAATGAGGATGATTAATTCCAGCTATGAAAGCGTTCCACGATATTACCACAGAAGCAGAGACATTGAAGATCGAAACTCCGGTGGAAAAACCAAGTGGGCAAACTAGCGAGAGTACGCTTATATGCTTAAGAAACATTTCTTAATCAGGCCAACAACAGATTGTGGAGCAAACATGAGAAAGGAACTGTAGGCTAAGCGGTTGTTTTTATGAATGTAGACTAGTAGCCGCATGGATAAATGGGCCCCGCAGAAAACACTGGGGAAATCATGTATCAGTTTGTCTATCTAGTGGAGTTTTTGGAATCATAAACAACGTTGAGAAACAATGCTAACTTTTTTCAAAAGTCAATGCTATGTAGCCCAAACAGTGAGTTTATTAAAAAAAATAGGTTGGGCCTAAGAGCAACTCAAAATGGAGCACAGTTTTGAATTCTGACGAAGGACATTTTTATTCCGTAATTGGTAATCGTGTTATTAGCCCTCTAGGTGATGTCGATTGACCACTTTGACACCGTTAGACTTTTTTGGTTGGGTACTGAGTCTTGAATCCTTTCACCAAGGTTCTGGGAAATTGAGCAAACAGGATGCGCTACTGCGAAACCAGGTAAGCTGCCATATATATATGAGTTACATTCGTTCGATCGATTTTTTAGTGTGTCGTTATCAATGGAAAAAACGGTTTCCAAAATCAGAATTTTTGTGCAGATCTTTTATATAAAACAATATGCTTACCTTCCCGATACCTCTGAATTGAAATAAGAGTTAGACAAAACTCGTTTATCCGTCTGAACAGACAATTCGTCCAACAATGGCTTAAGTACACCAGGAAACATAAGCAAGGCATATTGCAAAGCTTTATCGGCATTTTCGCATTCTGAAAAGAAACTCTCGTTACTAGGTACTCTTTTCATTCGCGTGCACACATTTGTCTCGTCTTACCTCCCTGAATCAGGAACAAAGCCAATGCATATGAATATGCCATATTTGGAAGTTGTGAAAGATTCCGTATGGCATCATATTCCTCATAGAACTTCACCAGCCATCCGTGTTGTTTGCTCCGTAAGGCATAATAGTCGACAATCAATACCATAGCCAGTGGGTCTACATCGGGATTGAGGCTTAAAATCAATTTGGAAATTTCAAATGCGGTACGGCAACAGGCACGAGCCTCCAAGTACTGGGCATGTTTGAAGAGGACCACGAATAAGGCTCTATTTTCTTGACGCCTATAGTCCAAACGGCAATTGCCGTTTGTCAAACTGAAGCTGGGATGCAGAGATGATTCCAACACCAGGACAGCTCGTTCGATTAGCTCAGCGGCCAGTGAGAAATCCTCGGTCATCTTACCTAAGAAAACAAACATTGTCATGATTAATAGTACTTAGTTGTTCAGTGTTCTATAAGAAAAAACGTACATAATTCACTTAATTGTATTAAGGAATCCACATGATAGGGACATCTGCGTATAAGATTTATTAAGAAATCCGAATCTGTCCTTTCCAAAGCCGTAAGGAAAAGATGTTGTATACTTTGATAGTACTGACTGTGCTCGAAAGCAAACCATTGTACTTTATCGATAAGTCCCAATTGTGATGACTGGCTGGTGTTGGTGGCATTATCTGGTTGCTGGGAAGGTCGCATTGTTATGATGTTCTTCGTTACGGGTGGCCATGATTCTTTGGCCGTTACCATGTAGGTGGATTTCAAAGTCAACTTTTGACGTCCACGCTTGTTCCTGAAAAGAATTACAAGGTTATTGCAAAAACTTCATATTGTATATGAAGCGAATTTACTCTATTTTCACGACCCGCTTGCCAAAAGTACGCCTCATTTCATTTTGTGGATTAAGATTTTTTAACTCGACAGCCAATAGTGATTTGTCAATTTCAATTCTGGGTGGTGCCAATTTTGTATTATGTGTGGTTGCATCACACACTTTATTAAGTAGCGGATCAATGTCACTAATGTACTTATCGGTGTGCTGAAGAGAAAAGGACAGGTTTTTATTAATAATATTATAGTTTAGTGGTGCATAATTGTACTATAGCGTTGCTATTGATATTGAATGATATAATTTTCCCTGCAATGTAATAAAATAGTTTTGTTTCGATCATTTTGATCTTTCGTTTTTGCCGAAATATATCGCGTTTAAATCTTTTCTTTCTGGAGCGTAAATTTTCATTAGACATCCGCATATGTGAGTAGGGCCTGGGTTTTTTTTAACTTTTGCGTTTTCCATTATATCAAAATGCACAATATTTGCTCGCAGAGGTCAATTCCTAATTTTTAATGTTTTTAAATAATCCTTCTTTTAGGGGATTATCGAAATCGATAGAAAAATGGTACACTTTTGATCATGCCGCATAGATAAGTTTGAATCCGAGTATTGTCAGCAAAATGCAAGTTCAAAGTTCTTTATTAATTCAAAATCATTCTTGTCAATTATGATCGAGAGTTCCCAGTTTATGGTAACAGTTACGCTAAGTCGGAATTCAAATCCGTCGGCACATTTTGTTGCTGAGCTGATTCCATGACATGACCGCTGTTTGCGGCTAGCAGTTTGTCTACCGGCGACCAGATCTCAAAAATTTCCATCTGAACTGCTGATCATATTATTGATGATCAATAATATGGTGTGGTAGACAGTGTGTGCGACTATCACACAAGTAAACCCAGGTGCAAAACCGTCTAAGACCATCAAACATTTTTCAGAGGTTGTTTCCACCTCTTAAATTCTGGCGACTTCACGAGTAAGAAAATAATCTCTAAGCCATGTAAAACATCTCTAGAAAAGCATTAGCCCTTCGGAGCCGGGTCCCCGGTGAATGAGTATACGCAATTATATCGCAGCTCACTGATTCGAGATAAGTTCCCCGTCTGTTCCTTCATGGAATGGTAGGGGAAATAAGTAAGTATTTGTATTCATTTAAGTCTAGTATTCTTCCAGAACATCCGCAAATTGTACAGAGAAATGTATCCTCAGTAAATATTGTCTGTGGTCTTCATCATTAGGGCAATTCGTTTTTGGCGATGCTTTTCCAGCGGTCGGAAATAGTCTGAGAATTTCGAGGAAAATCATGATTAAGGACACTCGAGACATTTCAGAAACATTTACGCGTAATTCAAAAAACACAATTGCAAACTGATGGTAATGGATTTTTAGTATACATTTTTGTTATTCCAATCAAGAGCGTGAATTAGCATTACCTCATTGTCCTCGCTGCTTATATGATTTCCGGTATATTTGGACTTCTTCTTACGCTTCTTCTTTTTCTTCTTCGAAGCTGCCGGTCCGGCGTCAAGATTAGTAGGCTTCGTTGTAGTCTCAGTTTCGTTGTCGTCTTCCTTTACCTCACTTTCATCAGAAAGGCTTTGTTGATTCAGCTGCGAAATCGACAAATAGAAATAAGAACATACATTAAAAATAAAATATTGAAAAGAACAAAATCGACGTTTGATGTGTGTATTTGCATACACATACTAAGGTACGGACATATGGTTAACTAACCTACATTCATAACATAATATGATGTACGTGAAGAAAATTCGATAGATTTTCCTCCTGACCCCCACAAACAATATATACACACATAATCCCCACTTCTTGTGACCTCATGACCATTATTCTAGGTTCTTGCATCTTATCTTACAGCTCCAAAACTCATTGCTTACCAGATCGAAAAAGTTCGTCTTTCCTTTGCCCGTTTGAAGATCTGGGTCCTCACCAGCACTGAGATCATCACCATCATCGTTATCATTTTTGGGTTGCAGTTCCAAATCACCTTGCAATAACTTTTTTAGAACTCTAGATGACATGTTGATCAATGTTATATTTCTTTGGAAAATGAATATAATCCGAACTTCGAACTTAAATAAATTTGGATTTTGGATTTTTTTCACATCAAAAACAATTTCAATACACGATAGAGCTGGAAAACTATCGATAGCAATGCCGATATTAAAACATTTAAATAAATATCGATTGTTTTTAAGTACTTCGATAGTATCACCGAAAAAGTTTGACATTAGTAAATATCTTGGACGCTGCTAGTCTGGATAAGTATGAACATAAAGCTGCCATCAGACGATATGTTTTTTACATATGTACTGTCAAATTTTCCATCTGTAAAAGTTCTACACATCGTCTGACACATATGAAACATTGCATATGTAAAATACATGTGGAAATACGTATGTAATTTTTTCGATTAGAGCATGCTCTATTTTCATCTGACAAACATAACAAAACAGCTGTTTTTTAAAAATACACATTAAAAATTCAGCTTTTGTTTACGTTTAGAGGTTATGTCATACGAAAATACACATGCAAGTGTGATAACAAAAATTATGAATAGTATGTTAAACGACGATTTTGACATACATATGGAATTACATATGGATACAAAATGTGACAGTACAGATGTAAAAAACATATCATCTGATGGCAGCTTAAGTAAAACCTGAACCGAAGGACATGCTTGAAGCCAAAAAATGTTGATATGCTTCTCTTTATCAACAAAATTATTGGTTTAGCCAATTATCTTTAATCTAAATAATGGTTTAATGGCCCAAGTGAGGTACCATTTTTAATTTGATGTCGCCTCGCATGGGTTAATGGATCTCAGATATATACTTATACATCTGGATAATTCGATAAGATATCCATTTTCTCCTGATCCGGTGTAAAACAAAGGACTTTCGGGGCCCGTAACTCGGAAAGTTTGGATTTGGGGGATTTTTTTTACTTTATTCCCTCCCCCTAAAATAAATAAATTCGAGCAATGTCGGAAAAGTAAATTTGTTCCATGTACAATGTTCCCAACTATTTTCAAGCATAGCGTAGATATCAAAAATAAAACAATTTGCTACCTCCTTGGCATGGTTTCGAAAATAATTGTATGGTTTAATAGAACTATTTTGTTGCATACTCTTCATATGCAACTGTTTGCTGGGAGACATTGTCCATTTAACAGGGTGCTTCATATCGTTGTTTTTCGCTGGTTTCTCTTTGTGTTGTCTTTCGTTGTTTTTGTTTTGGCGGGATTTTCGTTTCGTTGTGCAAAATTCACATGCCGCTGTTCATGTGCGCCATATTTGTATAACCGGTGTTGCCGAAGTAGTAAGCTAAGGAATTTTACTGCGTTACTTCGCAGTAAAAGTAGTCGTATGTAAGGAGGACGACTAGCTGGTGAATGAATAAAGGAAAAATTTAATTTTTTGTTTGCCGTTTGCCTTTAAAAAGTCAGTCTCATTATCAAAATAATTCAATCATTTCTGCTGCGTTCTTCTGCTTTGGTACTATTTTTTGCAACGTTCAGCAACACTGGCAAAAGCACGCTTGTCATTTGTCATTATCTCTGTGTTACTCTTTGTGTTTGGTATCGGACATCAATTTTCAATTTTTGTCTGCGAACAAATTTATTGGTGAATAATTTTACAAAAACATAATTTGTGCTGGCTTTTAAGCCTTTTTGCATAAGATCGAGCAAAGGAAAGCTGGTATTTTCTTGCATTTCATTTTGCCAAGTGACTGAAGAGGTGCACGGACAAATTGTGGCAGAAGTATATAAAGAGCCAACACAAGGACTAGGACTGTAAATTGAAGCATCAACATGTCAAATATTGTGCTTGACAAGGACGCATTTTTGAAACGAATAAAGCGTCTCTATGACGAATGGAAGGTGAGTACTGTGGAGTTTTTGATAGAAACATTTACAAGCCTTAAATATTTTGCAATTGTGAAATTCGTTGTGTTAAACATTATTTGCAGTCCACCAGAAGAGGAGAATGTAGGAGGAGTATGTTTGTAGGTTCGTGTATTTCATTGATCTTGCAGTTGCTTTGTTTAATTTGCAAGTCGGTGTCAAATGTTATTGTGGATTCGAATTCTGGAAGTTTGATTACCTATTTTTGCACGTAATATGCCGGTCGAAAGCAACAAGCTTAAATTATAGTCGACTATCAGGTTGTTTCTCATTACGCTTTTTCACATTTTGCCTTTTGTGCTGGTACTGCGGAGAATCATTCGATCAATCTACGTACTTGCTCTTTACGGAGTACTAGATCTAACTACCCAGAATAACTTGTCCACTAATCGGCATATGTCAAAGGACGCCCAGTGGTCGAAATGGAATTATCATGAAGATCAAAACTTCATATGAAATTTGCAAAAGTACAGTTTACGAAGCGTAAGCAAACAAATATTTGTTTATAAAGGTGGTCCAAATACATGTTTTGTTTTAATAATGTCAGAAAAAATACTCCATATTTTTGTGTTATTATAAGTTTATTTGAAAGAACATTTCTATTATTTATGGAATTTCGAATTTTTTCATGTGAATGTCTCGGATTCAAAATTGTCTTACGGCTTCAAATCGCAACACGTAGGTGGACAATTAACATCGCCGAGACTGCTAATTACTAGATTACCGAAACTGGTTCCAAAAAGATCGATTGTGGCGTGGGCTTGTTCATTTTGTTACACAGACATAATACTGACTTTCTGTCAAGATTTTATGCGGGAAGATCTGTCTCATAAAGAAACCTCGAACTATTGACAAATAATTTGAATTTACTTGCAGAGTTTGGGGTTCATAGGGTTCCTTGTCCTTTTCAACCATTTTAATGTTAACTTTCGTTCCATTTTTTAAGATAGCGTCGTTCTGTTAACATTTATTCTTCTACATAAGTACTACAAATTACAATACTTCAAATATATTAAATACAGATTTCTAGTTTGGTATTAATTATTTTTTGTTGTCTCACTCTATCTAGGAGCCCACCATATCCCACGATGATGCCATCAAGAAAGTCGATTGTATTATGTCAGTGGTCGGTGTGGATGAAGACACTGTATACTCTAAATCAACAGCATTACAGAGCTGGCTTTTGGGTTATGAACTCACTGATACAATTTCAATATTTTCCGCTGATGGCGTTTATTTTCTCACAAGCAAAAAGAAAATAGAGTTTCTAAAACAAATTGAAAATTGTAAAGCAGAGGGCGTTCCGGAAATTAAACTTTTAGTAAGAGACAGAGTAAGTACAATGTCACAATTCAAATCCACCGACGAGTCGAAACGTTCAATAATGTTTTTTTACAGAATGATAAAGATAAAGCGAATTTCAAAAAACTTAAGGAAATTATAAAATCTTCTAAAGATGGCAAGAAATTGGGTGTATTCATCAAAGACGGATTTCCTGGAGAATTTTGCGAAGCTTGGAAAGCTGAGCTGAAATCGGCTGCTTATGAGAATGTCGATATTAGCGGAGCTATTGCTTACATCATGTGTCCGAAAGATGAACCAGAAATTAATAATATACGAAAAGCATCATTGGTTTCGGTGGATATTTTCAACAAGTATCTAAAAGATCAAATTATGGATATCATCGATTCAGATAAGGTTTGTAATGATGAACTACATAAACTCAGATAAAGTGGTAATTTATTTTGTGTTTCTCATTATAGAAAGTCAAACACTCCAAGCTCTCAGAGGGAGTAGAATCTGCTCTGTCAGACAAGAAATATGTTACAGGCGTTGATAGTTCTTTGTTGGAGATGTGTTATCCCCCTATTATACAGTCGGGTGGCACATACAGTCTCAAATACTCCGCTTTTAGTGACAAAAATCATCTACATTTTGGAGCCATTGTTTGCTCCCTGGGGGCACGTTACAAGTCGTATTGTTCAAACATCTCGCGTACATTTTTGGTCAACCCCACCGATGAGATGCAAGATAATTACAATTTCCTAGTTAATGTTCAGGAGGAAATACTCAAATTGCTTAAGCCGGGAGCAAAACTTAATGAAATTTATGATCATGCCGTAGACTACGTTAAGAAACAAAAACCAAAACTTCTCGATAATTTCACGAAAAGTTTTGGTTTTGCTATGGGCATTGAGTTCCGTGAAACTTCCATTACTATAGGACCCAAATGTGCGGCTGAAGTTAAGAAGAATATGGTTTTCAATGTAAATGTGGGTATTGCCAGCCTGACGAACTCAGATGCCTCAGAGAAGGAGGGTAAGACGTATGCACTATTTATTGCTGATACAGTATTGGTGGGGGATCAATCGCCGGCCAGCATTATGACGCCATCAAAGAAAAAAATTAAAAATATCGGCATCTTCATCAAGGACGACAGCGATGACGATGATGGCGATGAAAAAGTGGAAGTGAAAGAAGATAAAAGCTCTGAGATGTTGGGTAGGAGTAAACGTAATACTGTTCTCGAAAGCAAATTGCGTACTGAAACAAACACAGAGGAAAAACGCAAACAGCATCAAAAGGAATTGGCGCAAATACTCAATGAAAAGGCTAAGGAACGCCTCTCCAAGCAGGGCGATTCCAAGGAAGTGGAAAAAGTACGCAAAAACACAGCCTCCTATAAGTCAATGAGCCAAATGCCGCGTGAACCGGAAGTTCGAGAACTGAAATTATATGTGGATAAGAAATATGAAACTGTCATCATGCCGGTATTCGGCATACCAGTGCCATTTCATATTTCTACCATCAAAAATATATCGCAATCCGTTGAGGGAGAATATACATATTTACGTATAAACTTTTTCCATCCCGGCGCAACTATGGGGAGAAACGAAGGCGGTCAGTTTCCCAATCCCGAAGCAACGTTTGTCAAAGAACTGTAAGTAAAAAGCATGACATTAAGAAGGGAAATTATTAAATTAATCGTTTTGTTGTGTATTCTTTCAGCACATATCGCAGTTCAAATATAAAGGAACACGGTGAAATAGTGGCGCCATCGTCAAACTTGAACAATGCCTTCCGTCTTATCAAGGAAGTACAGAAACGTTTCAAAACTCGTGAAGCTGAAGAGCGAGAGAAAGAAGATCTTGTCAAACAGGACACATTGGTTCTCTCGCAAAATAAGGGTAATCCCAAACTTAAAGATCTGTATATACGACCAAATATTGTGACCAAACGCATGACCGGCAGCTTAGAAGCACACACCAATGGTTTCCGTTACATCTCCGTACGAGGAGATAAAGTCGACATTCTTTATAATAACATCAAAAGCGCCTTCTTTCAACCTTGTGATGGTGAAATGATCATTCTGCTACATTTCCATCTAAAGCATGCCATTATGTTTGGCAAAAAGAAGCACGTCGATGTTCAATTCTATACAGAAGTTGGTGAAATTACCACCGATTTGGGTAAGCACCAGCACATGCACGATCGCGATGATTTGGCGGCTGAACAAGCCGAAAGAGAATTGAGGCACAAGTTGAAGACGGCATTTAAAAGTTTTTGCGAAAAGGTGGAGTCTATGACAAAGCATCAAGTAGAATTCGATACACCATTCCGTGAGTTGGGTTTCCCCGGCTGTCCCTACCGCAGTACTGTTACGCTACAACCCACCTCGGGCAGCTTGGTGAATCTAACGGAATGGCCACCATTTGTTATCACATTAGATGATGTCGAGTTGGTGCATTTTGAGCGTGTACAATTTCATTTGAGAAATTTCGATATGATTTTCGTCTTTAAGGACTATGTTAAAAAGGTGGCGATGGTCAATGCTATTCCCATGAATCTTTTGGATCACGTCAAGGAATGGTTGAAGTAAGTTTTAAACGACCAAACAACTGATTGTGATTGAGTACTAATTGTTGTCCTGTATTTTCTAGTTCTTGTGATATTCGTTACACGGAAGGTATTCAATCATTGAATTGGGCCAAGATCATGAAGACCATTACCGATGATCCTGATGGATTCTTCGAGCAAGGCGGCTGGTCTTTCTTGGATCCTGAATCGGGCAGTGAGGCTGAAAATGAAGAGGCTGAATCGGAGGAAGATGAAGCTTATGAGCCAACCGATTTAGAGTCAGAGGTGGAATCTGATGATGATTCGGAGTACTCGGAGGCGTCAGAAGATGATAGTGATAGCGATGGTAAGTGACGTTTTATTTTTACACATTTATTGCTACAATACCTAGCGTTTTTGAATCATTTCAAAGCTAAACAAGAGGTTTTTTATTTTATTGTTAATTATATTATTGCCAAAAGAACTACAACCAACAGATGTAGAGGTGTACAATTTAGGATACGAAATAACTAACCAAAATCGATAAAAGTCGGTTACAAATTTTATTGGAATGAAAAATTGCGATACCAATACCAACTTCAACCAGATCGCCGAAGTCCCCAAAGAAATGTGAACTCAGTGTCAATCCAAAGAAAGTGTTTTATGAACTCTTTATCCCCATTTTAATCATGTTATTTCCTTATGAGTTCAAAATTGGGAAAAAAATACCTCCCAATCTGACTACAGAAACGTCGATTAATCTGACTACACTAACATAAGTTAAATAAAGTCTAACCTTGATTAGCGTATGTTCCATCTTTACTGGTGCTTATCAAATTATTCTGGTCCTGAATAAATCTTAGATATTTATCTTGAGCCTTGGCACCTTGACGCCATTTAGGGTTCAGGATAGATAGATCACACAATCACTACAAATTGAAGTACGTCGTATATAACGTAAAATTAAACAACTTCTTCAGAGTTAATGACTGATTTTTTGAAAAAGAGTTATATCAAAATCTAACCCATGAGGTGCGACCAAGTTTTGGCAAAAGAGTTACATTGAATGACCCATTTTTCGAAAAACAGTTTCTCTAAAAAATGGTAGATTCACAATATTTAGACTCACAGCCAGTAGGTTGAGGGTATACAAATCATATTCCAGTTCTGTTAACAATTGGCTATTTTGCTTTTCAGAATTGGGCTCTGACGAAGAATCGGGTAAAGATTGGTCTGATCTGGAGCGAGAAGCAGCTGAAGAGGATCGCAATCGTGACTATGAAGTTATTGATCCTGGCAAACAAAACGGCAAACAGCATTCATCAAAACATTCAAAGAGTTCAAAACACAGGTAAGTCCGACGATCTTTTAATTGTATTGCTTTTCATCTTTTTATTTTGTGGGGATTGGTGACTTTTATTCGAACGCAAGTTATGGAAATTTTAGCACGAAATTGTTGAGATTTAAACGATTCTATTTCTGGCGGTGGTAATTTGATATGTGCATACAAATCCATAACTTGTCCTATTTAAAACTTAAAAACCTTAACGCCAATTGAATACGACTATGGTTGTAGCTGAAAGCTGTAATTCCATATGTATTCCTACAGCCTATCATATCATTCCGCCCTCAAAAGTTACTCTTAAATTTTTTTCTTAATCTTTATTCTTAATTTGCTTGGTTCAGAATTGATTTGAAGTGTTTTTTTTGGTTGCATTTTAATTTGAATGTTGTTCTCTACAATATGTTGAAATGTTATTACATATAACTGTTATGTTTTTAATTACAATGTACAGTCGCAGAGATCGAGCTATGCAAGAACAAAATCATAAGAAACATCGTAAATCTTCTGCGAATCCCTCATCGAAATCTTCGAAGCACACAAATAGGTTTGTGATTTTCTTTATATTCACCCTACACAACACGACTTGTTTTTCATAATGATTGGTTTCGAAAAAAATGAAAATCAACACACAAATCTACCACAAGCACAAACTAGGTTTAGTTTGCCCCACCACTTAAAAATACCTCAAATTTTAATGCATTTGTTTTTCTATTCAACTTTATTTCTGCCCTAAACAGCTCCGGAAAGTCATCCCACAAGGATAAACATCACGATCGTAGTCGTGACAAGCATAATTCCTCGTCTTCGTCGCACAGGGATAAAGATCGCGACAAGAGTCGTCATCATAGCAGCAGTCACAGTAGTAGTCATAAACGTTCTCGAGACGATAGTCGAGATGGTGGCCACAAGTCTAAGAAATCGCGTCATTAAATGTTCGTTCCCTTCTTTTCAGTTTATCTTCTTTATAGTTTTCACCTTGTCCTTATCCCTCACCAGTTCGCAGTTTCTTTTGCGTTCATTTTTGTTTTCTATTCTAAACTTTTATAAGTTTTGTGTAAGTTTTCTTCTTCTTTTTAAGTAATGATTACGTATACAACAAAAATATGTTTTCTTGTTGAAAAACAATTACTTCATACAGCATACACAATGTAATACATACCCTTTTTAAAAAAATAATTTTGTTTTCTCGTTATACAAGCAAATTCCTTCATATGAAGGGACTTCTCTTTTGTACTCATTGTTAAGTGATTCTATATTGCAAAACTTTTTTTTCTTCAAATTTTCTTTCATTCTACTGTTGTCTCATGTATGAAGAACTCCATCTTATTTTCTATGAAACATTTTAAGTTTATACAAAGAAAAATAACAATAAATTTTTTTAGAAAAACATGCCAGCAAGATTTTTTTGAATTATGTAAATGAGTACTGGTAAATTTTATTATTGTAAGTCATGTGTAAAACAGGGGTGAATTGGATTGGAGTTATATACTTTCTTCTTCTGGCCTGTTCTAGTCAAAGGACACCATTTTTGTATTTCAATGTTTAAAATTTATTGTATTAGATTTATAAATTTTAACTCAGCATTGTACAAACAAGTTCCCTTCTCTTACAGAGATAAAATAGAATTTTGATAAAAAAAAAATTGCATTACACTTGATGCTTCTTTTTAAATTTTGCACTAATACTACGATAACGCGTTGTATTCGGAATCATGTTGTTATTCTCACTATCTTGTGTTAGAGCCGTTCCACTGACACTAGTACACTTGCGCAAACCAAACGGTCGTTTCACATCGAACATATTGCGCGTTTTATTAATGGGAAAACGCATCTTGTTCTTTAGCCACGTGGTGAAGGCCCTCTCATTGTCATGCATGCTACGCATTTCATGTTCGGACTTCTTTAGTGTTTGCTCCAGCATTGAGCGTTGTTTTTGTTGCAATCGTTGTTCGCGGTCATGCAACTGCTCACGTGTCAGACCGTATTCGGACAGGTATCCGGTATATTTGGGTAATTTCTGTTGAGCATTTTTAAATTCGCAACAAGTTTTATAGTGAAGCTTTAGGTCAGTTACTTCGGGCGGTGGCTGAAAACGTCGACTGGCATTGTTGTGGCTGTGATTGTTGACACATGAGGAGGCGACAGCATTTAAAGGTTTGGTTTTACGCTTGAATGAGAAACGTTTGTTGAAAGGCAATCGACTGCGGCAACGGAAAGATGATTGATGTGTACACTTGTCGGATGTTAAGGAGGATTTATCACAATCAAATTCATCATCTGGCAGATAGGAGGCTACAATTATGGAAAGTTTATCGTCCTCTTCATCGTCATAGTACTCGGCATTGTTGGGCTGGGTTAGCGAAGGGGTTTCCTCATTATCGGTGTCGTCTAATAAGGATTCATTGCAATTATAATCCTGCGGGTCATCCAGATCATTTATATCGTCATCCCCCTCTTCGTCGTCGTCATCGTTTTCATTGTCAGATATAAGAAGGTTTGTCAAACTTTTATTGTCTTGTTCTTCGTCATAGTCGAAGGTGATTTGTTTTAACATTTTGCGTTGCATGGTGCCAGGACTGTCACATGCCGTCGCGTCTGTAGTATGTGTGACTGATTCATTTGTTTTATCGTTTTCCATATCCATAACAAGGATTTCCTCACATATCTCTTCGATTACATCATCGTGGCCGGACGGCATTGTTTCGGCGTCTTGAGGTTCCACACAATTTAATTCGGTTTCGGCTTCTGTGACCTTTTCCTCTTCCAATGTGTCATTGAAGGGTTCCTCTTCGGCAATGACTTCTAATTTCGGTGGTTCACTTTCTGATTGTGACGGATTGTCGGTGCAGTCGACGCTTTCTTTACCCAGCGTCTCTTCCAATTGCCTGACACTTATGCCACTATGTGGCTCATACTCTTCCAGATTGGCAGCAAAACTCACTTTACGACTGGCAGCTAAAGCCATCAACTCTAGACTCTTCTCGTTGTCGCTATCATTCACCGCTTCGTCAACATTGCCAAATAGTTCCTTGTTGGCTTCTTTGATTTTATCCACGATATTGTATTCATTGACCGGTTTTAAAACTACAATTACAAGAAATTAGAAATTCCGTATACTCAAATTGAGAGATTTGAAAATCAAACACATTAGGATGGATACGATACTTACAATATACTTCGCAGTCCTCGTCTGATTCAGTGTCATGCTCATATGAGTTTGCCATGTCGTATTTTCGACTGATATTCGTTCACTGCGTGTTCGAATAATAAAAAAAAAAACAAAAAAAAGTCTATGTATGAATTTGAAATGTCTTGTACTACAGCGCGCCTCTGGTTCCTTCGCTCTCTCTGCGGTACAATTATTGTCCTTGTTTATCTAATGACAACAATTGCACCTGGAGAAAAAAAACGTGTCCCATTCAAGTACTATTTTAGTTTCTGTTTTTATTTGCTTTGGAATTTTCCTGTACGAGTTACATGTTTGCCAATAACTTTAGAAAAATGTTCGTTCACTCGTTTGCGAGCGCCACCGCCTCCTCCACCAATCGATAATATTAATAAATTAGAATATACGACGAATACATTTCCTTTGGAAAAATATCGTTATGTTCCTTCCGCACACTCTCTCTCTCTCGGTTGCCTCTCTTCAGTAATTTTGCTATTTTCGTACTATATTTAAGCTGTTCGTGCTAAACGTTGTAACAAGTTTTGGTTTTAGCGTCAAAATGATATTTTTGGCATTCATTAGATGTGCATATGTGCCTGCAGACTGAGTTTGGTGTTTATTATTAAAAGCAACTCGGTTCTCCAGGGCAACCGTGGTGGAGTCAATAAACAAGCAACACTGAATTCCAAGTTTGATCGATTTCCTGCGGAATTTTCCATAGACGTTTATGAACTACAACAGAAGATTGGTGGTGTTGATGGTTTTGGTGGTATGGTGTTCCTACTCGTATTCGTAAAATATGATTTAATTGCCTTTTATCACAGAATGTTTTATTGTAATTATGTTGATTTTACTGTCTTCTATTCGAATGTCATATATTTATACATATGTATAAACGTAGAATATTTATATTGTTTGTATTGAGTTAAAAAAAAAAGGAAATGGAAATTAAATTCGATAAAAAAAACTCTTGTTAATGTAGGGTTCACTAATTAAAAGACCAAATAACAACGGTTTTAGACGCTTGCAATGTATTTGCATAATTACACAAATTTCTTCTCCAATATTCATTTGACTGCAACATTTTTAATATATATTTGTATACACTCCAGCGTATAATGGTTAAGATTATCATATCCTTTGCAACGCCTTCAACTATTGGTATCGGCACTGGCGTGGTATCAAATAAAAGTTCGGCTTTTGGACTATTATTAACGAACTGGGAATTGCAAGTAACGATCACTTTCAAAGGATTTATTGTCCAAAGAAAATTAGTTTTTTTACAATTAATGATTCGAACGCCCCATGAAAATTTGTGTACAATTTTTCAGCAATGACACATGTGATATCGCCCAGAGAGTAGTACCAAATTAAAGCTGGACTTTAGGACTATTATTAACTTACTGAGAATTGCATGCTACGATCATTTTCACATGATGTATTGTGTATCCCATGGTGTACTCTCAAAATTTATATTTTGGCCATTAATCGGTAATGGCTAGTGTTATATAAACAGTTTTGGTTTAAAATACTAATACTAATACTAATACTAATACTAATACTAATACTAATACTAATACTAATACTAATACTAATACTAATACTAATACTAATACTAATACTAATACTAATACTAATACTGATACTGATACTGATACTAATACTAATACTAATACTAATACTAATACTAATACTAATACTGATACTAATACTAATACTAATACTAATACTAATACTAATACTAATACTAATACTAATACTAATACTAATACTAATACTAATGCTAATGCTAATGCTAATACTAATACTAATACTAATACTGATACTAATACTAATACTAATACTAATACTAATACTAATACTAATACTAATACTAATACTAATACTAATACTAATACTAATACTAATACTAATACTAATACTAATACTAATACTAATGCTAATGCTAATACTAATACTAATACTAATACTAATACTAATACTGATACTGATACTGATACTAATACTAATACTAATACTAATACTAATACTGATACTGATACTAATACTAATACTAATACTAATACTAATACTAATACTAATACTAATGCTAATGCTAATGCTAATACTAATACTAATACTAATACCAATACTACTACTACTACTACTAATACTAATATTAATACTTTCGACAACGCTAACGTTCAGAGAATTTATTGTGTATCCCATGGTGTACTCTCAAAATTTATATTTTGGCCATTAATCGGTAATGGCTAGTGTAATATAAACAGTTTTGGGTTAAAATTACATTATTTCAAAGACAGATTACATCCATGTGCAAAATATTAGGAAAATTGAAAAAAAAAAATTGACAAAAAAAAAAACAAAGGGTTTAACCCATCAAAATTTTTTTTTAAAAATTGATTTTGTTTAAATTTTGCTCATTTATAGCGGACCTTAATATGAACCGTATGATGTTTTCATTCTTTAGATTAAACAAATAGTTTAAGAGAAATTGGGTCTAGAAAAAGTTTTTTTTTCTTCTCAATGTTAGAGATTCCCATGGTAATATTTGTCCAATTTTTCTACTACTACTACTACTAATTCTAATACTAATACTACTACTACTACTACTACTACTACTACTACTACTACTACTACTACTACTACTACTACTACTACTACTACTACTACTACTAATACTAATATTAATACTAATACTAATACTAACTTTCGACAACGCTAACGTTCAGAGAATTTATTGTGTATCACATGGTGTACTCTCAAAATTTATATTTTGACCATTAATCGGTAATGGCAAGTGTTATATAAACAGTTTTGGGTTAAAATTACATTATTTCAAAGACAGATTACATACATGTGCAAAATATTAGGAAAATTGAAAAAAAAAAAATTGACAAAAAAAAAACAAAGGGGTTAACCCATCAAAATTTTAGATTTTTTTTTAAAAAATTGATTTTGTTTAAATTTTGCTCATTTATAGCGGACCTTAATATGAACCGTATGATGTTTTCATTTTTTAGATTAAACAAATAGTTTAAGAGAAATTGGGTCTAGAAAAAGTTTTTTTTTCTCAATGTTAGAGATTCCCATGGTAATATTTGTCCAATTTTTCTACTAATACTACTACTAATACTAATACTAATACTAATACTAATACTAATACTAATACTAATACTAATACTAATACTAATACTAATACTAATACTAATACTAATACTAATACTAATACTAATACTAACACTAATACTAATAATAATACTAATACTAATACTACTACTACTAATATTAATACTAATACTTTCGACAACGCTAACGTTCAGAGGATTTATTGTGTATCCCAAAATTTACTCTCAAAATTTATATTTTGACCATTAATCGGTAATGGCTAGTGTTATATAAACAGTTTTGGGTTAAAATTACATTATTTCAAAGACAGATTACATCCATGTGCAAAATATTAGGAAAATTGAAAAAAAAAAAAAAAATTGACAAAAAAAAAAAAGGGGTTAACCCATCAAAATTTTAGATTTTTTTTTAAAAATTGATTTTGTTTAAATTTTGCTCATTTATAGCGGACCTTAATATGAACCGTATGATGTTTCCATTTTTTAGATTAAACAAATAGTTTAAGAGAAATTGGGTCTAGAAAAAGTTTTTTTTTCTTCTCAATGTTAGAGATTCCCATGGTAATATTTGTCCAATTTTTCTACTAATACTACTACTAATTCTAATTCTAATACTAATACTACTACTACTACTACTACTACTACTAATACTAATATTAATACTAATACTAACTTTCGACAACGCTAACGTTCAGAGAATTTATTGTGTATCACATGGTGTACTCTCAAAATTTATATTTTGGCCATTAATCGGTAATGGCTAGTGTTATATAAACAGTTTTGGGTTAAAATTACATTATTTCAAAGACAGATTACATCCATGAGCAAAATATTAGGAAAATTGAAGAAAAAAAATTTGACCAAAAAAAAAAACAAAGGGGTTAACCCATCAAAATTTTAGATTTTTTTGAAAAAATGGATTTTGTTTAAATTTTGCTCATTTATAGCGGACCTTAATATAAACCATATGATGTTTTCATTTTTTAGATTAAACAAATAGTTTAAGAGAAATTGGGTCTAAAAAAAGTTTTTTTTTTCTCAATGTTAGAGATTCCCATGGTAATATTTGTCCAATTTTTCTACTAATACTACTAATACTAATACTACTACTACTACTACTAATACTACTACTAATACTACTACTACTAATACTAATACTAACTTTCGACAACGCTAACGTTCAGAGAATTTATTGTGTATCCCATGGTGTACTCTCAAAATTTATATTTTGGCCATTAATCGGTAATGGCTAGTGTTATATAAACAGTTTTGGGTTAAAATTACATTATTTCAATGACAGATTACATCCATGAGCAAAATATTAGGAAAATTGAAAAAACAAATTTGACCAAAAAAAAAACAAAGGGGTTAACCCATCAAAATTTTAGATTTTTTTTTAAAAAATTGATTTAGTTTAAATTTTGCTCATTTATAGCGGACCTTAATATAAACCATATGATGTTTTAGTTTAAGAGAAATTGGTTCTAGAAAAAGTTTTTTTTTCTTCTCAATGTTAGAGATTCCAAAGTCCCATGATATTATTTTTCCAAGTTTTCAGGAACTAACATATGTAACTACAACTACAATTACAACTACAGCACAACAAAAAAACTATAATTTATGAGGGCTAACCCCTTAATTTTTTTTTTGGTCAACATTTTTTTTTCGAATTTCTAAATGTTTCTCTTTTGGATGTATTCTACTATTAAAATTATGAAATTATTAGTATTATTATTAGTATTAACATTAATATTACTATTACTATTAGTATTAGTATTAATATTTTTTTATTATTATTTTTATTATTATTATTAGTAATGGTATTGGTATTAGTATTAGAATTAGAATTAGTATTATTATTAGTATTAGTATTGGTATTAATTTTAGTATTAGTATTAGTATTGGTATTATTATTATTATTATTATTAGTATTTGTATTTGTATTTGTATTTGTATTTGTATTTGTATTTGTATTTGTATTTGTATTTGTATTTGTATTTGTATTTGTATTTGTATTTGTATTTGTATTTGTATTTGTATTTGTATTTGTATTTGTATTTGTATTTGTATTTGTATTTGTATTTGTATTTGTATTTGTATTTGTATTTGTATTTGTATTTGTATTTGTATTTGTATTTGTATTTGTATTTGTATTTGTATTAGTATTAGTATTTGTATTTGTATTTGTATTGGTATTAGTATGAGTATGAGTATTATTATTATTATTATTATTATTATTATTATTATTATTATTATTATTATTATTATTATTATTATTATTATTATTATTATTATTATTATTATTATTATTATTATTATTATTATTATTATTATTATTATTATTATTATTATTAGTATTAGTATTAGTATTAGTATTAGTATTAGTATTAGTATTAGTATTAGTATTAGTATTAGTATTAGTATCAGTATTAGTATTAGTATTAGTATTAGTATTAGTATTAGTATTAGTATTAGTATTAGTATTAGTATTAGTATTAGTAGTAGTAGTAGTAGTAGTAGTAGTATTAGTAGAAAAATTGGACAAATATTACCATGGGAATCTCTAACATTGAGAAGAAAAAAAAACTTTTTCTAGACACAATTTCTCTTAAACTATTTGTTTAATCTAAAAAATGAAAACATCATACGGTTCATATTAAGGTCCGCTATAAATGAGCACAATTTAAACAAAATCAATTTTTTAAAAAAAATCTAAAATTTTGATGGGTTAACCCCTGTGTTTTTTTTTGGTCAATTTTTTTTTCTTCAATTTTTCTAATATTTTGCTCATGGATGTTATCTGTCTTTGAAATAATGTAATTTTAACCCAAAACTGTTTATATAACACTAGCCATTACCGATTAATGTCCAAAATATAAATTTTGAGAGTACACCATGGGATACACAATAAATTCTCTGAACGTTAGCGTTGTCGAAAGTATTAGTATTAATATTAGTAGTAGTAGTATTGGTATTAGTATTAGTATTAGTATTAGTACTAGTATTAGTATTAGTATTAGTATTAGTATTAGTACTAGTACTAGTATTAGTATTAGTATTAGTATTGGTAGTACAGGTATATTTTGTTAAATTATCACAGGATTTATTGTGTATCCCTCAAAATGTATTTGTTTGACCATTAATCTATAATGGCTAATGTTATATAAACTATATGTGGCTACGATTTCATCATTTCGATGGTAGATACATCCAAGAGCTGAAGATTTGGAAAATCGATAAACAAAATTATGACTAAAAAAAAACAAAATTTTAAATTTTTTAAAAAAAAAATAATTTTGTCCAAATTTTGCCTTTTGACTTTCATCTGGACAAGATGTTGTTTTCATTTATTGGGATTGAGCAAATTGTTCTGTAGAAATAGGGTTCAGAAAAATTGTTTTTATTTTTCCAATTTGTCAAAAAGTTGAACTGAAATTTATATTAAATGAAATGAAAATAAAAAAAAAAAAAATCGCAAATTCAATTCTTAACAAAGGTTTATAAGTTTTATGGATACTGATTGACTTGAATAAGATTGTATTCCTTTAGAAATATTTTAGTATTATTCCCAATTGCATGAGGTAGCCTCCTTCTCTGAAAAACATTACTGTATTACAATAATTACGGATACAGGCGACTATAATTTGGTTTCGTAGGGTTTTAATTTTTATTTGTTTTTGTTGTTGTTGTCCATAACCAGGTTATAAATACGGATTTAGCATATTGTTCATACTTACCCAAAACAATTACTGTAGAAGAATAAAACTATAGTTTTTTTGTTGTTAATTACTTTCATTTCTTTATTCCCCTTGAATTATTATTAAATCTACTACTTATTTTATACGTATGTATGTGTGTAGGTATAGCACAGGTTGTAATTTATCCTTAATTTAGTAGAACGAAAACAGAACGCAAAAAAATATTTGCCATTGAAGAAGCTCTTATTTAATTGTTATGATTACAATATTCACGATAAGTATACTGTTATTTACTTTATTGCATAATTTTGGTGTTAAATTTTAGTTTTTGTTTTTCTTTGTTATTAATTTTAATTTTGTTTAGGGACTTCATGAATATATCCGGCATATAGTCGATATAAATGAGCTGACGTCATTTATTGCGATATATCTGAACTTATGAATTATGCCAATTTTTATTTTGGATATTTTTTGAGCTTATCAAATTAGTGACGATAGAAAGCTAGATAAAAATATATGCATGTAAGTGTGTATGTATGTATGTCTACCTATTCATTTTTTCATTTGGCACATTTGAATGAGCGATTATTTTTCATTTCCAAAATATGAAGGATTGAGAATTTGAGATATACGATATTCACCTACGACCAAAAGTGTATTTGTCTCTTCAATCTAATTTGCCAAAAAGACTCAGTTTATGTAGAAAATGAAAATTCACTTCTGATCAAAAAATGAATTACCAAATACCCCTGATTGAGTCGTGTTTAGTTGTAGTGTTGTCTGAAATAAAATGTTTTAAATTGGAGTTTATAGTCAATCAATGGAAAATCATTGCTAAAGAAAATTGCATACTTTAAAATGCTGTTTAATTGAAATGTCTAGCACAATGCCCGTGTGTTCTGATCTAAAATGAAATCTCTGGGCATCATTGCAATTTATCGCCTACAGTCATTAGTGGAATTTAAATTTATGACAACACTTGTTTGTTTTCGGAGGGGTTTGATTGATAGTTTTTTTTTTTTTTTTTGAAAAATATTTGTATAATTGTCTATTCCTTAAGATAGGAAATCAGGCACAAACTTGACAACAAAACTTTAAAATTGTTAGTTTATGTTTGGCAAACTGGTTAAACCAATTTGCGTATATTAAAAAAATCCATTAAAACGTTAAGTCATTTAGTAAATTTTCATAAGTTCTCATAGTTAAGACAGGCCACTGATTTGTTGACTCTATTATTCTATGATAGTAAAATTTACCCTTACAGAAACATAAGTCAAATATCATTGGAATAGGCGGATGCCAAGATATGACAAATCAAAATCAAATCAAGGCTATGTTTACTTTAGAAAATATAAACGAGATTAGTGTTGTCGGTTGGATAGCTGCTAGGCTATTTTCGGGACTATTTCAATCCAACTAGGACGATGTGATTCAATAAACTCTAATATACACACCGTTGAAAATACGTTTATATTTACCAAATATCGCAATCAGTTAGACTTTGATCGTGATCCTTTGTACTTCCGTAAGGATTTCAATCACAATAGTACGATACGCGATTAGTAATATTAATATTGCAAACATGGACACTACGAAAGGCAATGTTGCTTCTTGGACTATGTAAATCACAAAACGTTTGGAACAAGCGAGACGCTGGAGAATCTATGACCAATTCCCCACCATATGTCCACATTTATTACCGTTGAAATGGTGAGTGGCACATCGTATGAAAATTTGCTTAAGGACAAAAGGTAAGAATTTCTATTGCCAAAGAAGTACAGGGGTTGCTCAAGTAAGATCAACAGATGTCAAACACAAATAATTTCTTTTTTTCTAACATAATTTCTTTTTTTCTTTTTGCAGGTTATAACTATCGAATTTTTCTATACATCTCAACGTTTAATTTATGTCGATATCTCAATAAGTAAAATTGGGCTGTCAAACCCTAAGTCACATATAATCAGATGTACTGTTTGGTGCGGTGTTATGGCCACATATTTCTTTGGGCTTCTTACCGTGACTTTACAGTGTTCGAAAAATGTTTGCGGCAAATGGTGGTGCAACATGATAATTTGTGGTTTAAACAATAATGTGGCCAACTATGGACCTTCTCACTAGGTCCCGTATGGCCCGCGCTGTAGAAGCCCAATACGACAATGCTCACCCGATACACTCGATAACCATTTAACCATCATCAGGTATTTTTCTTTTTAATCTTACGAAACGATTTCCAAGATTCAAATCTGCTCCGCAATTATTCTAAGCACAATAGAGAAGTAATATTGCAATGGAGTATTCCAAACATGTTAAATCATAGCAGGTAAGTCGGAATGACAAGTCTTAAAAGGGAAATGTTTAAATACTTTGTATTTCTCGTAGGAAACACGAAATCGCAGGGAAATCTATGTCAGAAGGTACATAGATGACAGCTGCTTTGCGGACTCTGAATATCACAAAGAACTGAAAGAACTCAAAATATGTACACATTTATTATCGTTTGAATGAGGAATGACAATACGATGAAGACGGTTTACCACATATAGCCAATGATATGGACAAATGGTAAGAATAATAGCTAAATATTTTTGTATATATGCTAGATTTCACTTTTTCTTTGCCTAGAGGAGAATCCGAACAGGATACATGTAAGACACGAATCGTATAAGTGTAGATGTACATTACCTTTTATTACGTGGCTTTCCACATAATACGATTGTTGTCCCACATAATCTTATCGCTAACTTCATTAGTTATGAGTCCCGATTTACACGATGACTCTCCATGTTGTTTTTTTTTTTTAATTTCCTGTTGAAATCCCTACGATTACAAGACGATTTTTTAAATGTTTTCAAAAAAATTTAAAAAAACTAATAATAATGCTGAACTAGTTGATAGATTCAAGATTCTTGCTATTTCCATTTCGTGAATGTTTTGTTATTCCTCTGGCTTTTACCTCCTTCGTCACCAATCGTTGAAAGTAATGCCTGCTCACCCTGGGTGGAAAGTAATGGTGTAAACCGGGGGCAGACGATCGGAATATTATCGATAACACGATATTTGGCGCTATAAAAGCCCTCTTTATCACTCCGCTGTACATGTGATGGAGTGGTTTATTTAAACTGAAGTTTAACTTGAAAAACATTTTTTCATTCAGATTTAACTGCCGTTTAATCGTCAAATTTTGGGCGTTTATAGCCATATGACTGTGACAGCAGTCAAACGATAATATAAATTCCATAAATGAAGCTGCTATGTAAGGTTATTTGGAGTTTGTGACGTCCACCAGTTCCATATGCATAAGTATATCTTTATTATTATTGCAGTCATTTTTTATTCTCATATTTCGTTCTCAAAATATTGTGTCACCAAAAGAAGTGTGTGTGCTGCATGTTTTGTCCAGGTTTCTGAATTGTCTGCAGAACTGGTGCGATACATTTTTTATTCGATTGTTACTGCAACAACCCACCTTTTTAAACCTTCTTTTTTTCTTTCCAAAATGTACTACAAGTCTAGTTTTTGTATTAATTTCGTTATTTTCCAACTTTTGCATGTCTCAGATTGTAGTAAACTAATTTGTGACATTTTAGCTTACTGTCTGAGAGAAACTATATTTTTTAAAAGCAAAAAGTAACCAGTTCATCATTTATTTGAAGATGACGTGAAGACGAGTTACTTTAATAATTTTGAATTACATAACAGTTTTTTAAAGAAAACCCATGATTATAAAGATCACATTTACTGCCTGTTTCACGATGTCAGTCGAAAGTGACTCATCGTTTGACTTGTCGATTTCGACATACAGAAACGAAAATTTGTATTGAAACGATGCTATCGACATCATGAAACAGGCAGTTATTTGTTAACTCTCTGAGAGGCTGTCGAAGTTGTAGGTGCGAATCTCTGTCACTCCATATGTGTTAAGAAAATATCAACGCCTTCTTTTTACGTATATGGTTTGTGTTTTTGAAGTGTTTGTCTTTGGCAACATTTACATTAGAACTTAGGACTACCGGCCTATTGTGGTTAAAATATTTACGAAAGTAGAGGACTTAGTAGTCAAAGCGTACGCAATAGTCAAACTGACAACAATAATGGCTATTAAATTTTTTAATATAAATAGAATCCTACTGAGAACTCTATATATATATATACATTTGCGAGAATATAATAATAATTTTCTTTTCTATAAATTATAACCTCCACAGGAATGTTCTAACGTCATTCCTGTGGAGGTTTTTTTTTAATTCTTTTGTTTTAATTTACTGATTTTTAAATTAAATTTGTTCATCATCAGGAGGGAAGCAATAAATTTCTTTATGATGTGTTGTTGTTCTAATTGTTTTCGTTATTTTTATTTGTTTTTTTGTAGAATAATACACAGAATGAAGCCATAAGCTGCTTAGAATATGCTTAAAATGTCTGTCTGTCTGCGGTATTGAATGACAGAAATGTATTACGTGTGAAATGTGTTGTGTAGTTGCTGCCATTTGCTCAAAGCTATTAAAATTGCATGTACTCCGATGTGTGTATTTGGTTAAGAAATTAAGTTTATGAAACAAAAAGAAGGAATATTTTATATCTTTAGGGACGGTTTACTGATGTCAAATCAATAAGTTTCTTTGAAACGCATAGGAAATACAAAATATTAAATTTCTAATATGACAGAAAATAATTATATGAGTATGAGTATGATGAACACCTTAGGTCAATATTATAATGCAACGGTATCAATATGAATTAGAATTGTAGTCTTTTTTAATAATCTGAGGAATACCTGTATGTGTCTAAATTAATTAATTAAATTACTACAATATTTTCGTCAGATGACAGAAATCATCAAGGGACTTAATTTTATGTTCCGCTATTATGAGTTTTCGATTTTTAGAGACTTTTAAAAAAGGAATTCGAATAATGTTTCCACAGTTTTTCTTAACTTTCCACGGAAAGACGGGGAACATCACTCCAATAATTCATTGAGCTATGCAGGGTATACGTTGTGTACTCACTGGCCAGTTCCTACAGTCGGAACCCGGCTCTGAAGGGCTAATACTTTTTCTAGAGAAGTTCTACTAGGCTTAGAGTTTTCTATCTTGCTTTAAAGGTGAAAAAATTTTTGATTTTCGTCTCAGAATGAACCTATTGCACCACGGTTGCAAAAAAAGAGCATCAACGAATTGAAGTGTTTTTTAAAATTCAAATAGACTATTTGTGTTAGGCGACATTTTCAAATCCTGAACTAAGCAATGACGGTAACTCTTAACAATTTACCTAAATAATTCCACCGAATATTTGTTTGGCTTAGTTCCAGGAACAATTCCAAAGAAATATTAAAAATTTCGTGCTTCCGTTGTCTTCGCTTCACCGCCGTCATCGCTCTTTTCAGAAGCGATTTCCACAGTGGTCAAAATACTACAGATCGCACGGTTTAATCACCACAGATTATATTTTACATATTTATTCCTTTAATTTATTACTTTTTTTAAGCTTTATTAATTTTTCATTTCCTCCACTAGAATTTGACTCCATGGCCATAGTTTTGCTAGTCGGCAAAGATTAATTAATTGTGTGTTACCATAATAAAAGCACGAGCCTTGACCTACCAGGCCCCCGTCGGATATTTTTAATTCAAAGTAAGAAAACCACATCGAAAAAGTCATCAAGAACGGATATGGTATTTTCAAAACCTAAGTATGGGCCCTTCATACAGGTCTTCGCAACGAAACGATACGAGAATGTATGCTGTTAATCTAAAATGCCTATTACTACAAAGCATTAAACTAGGTGTTTTGGATCGGAAACGCCGGGAACAACTCATGTATGATTGTTGATGTTTGTCGAATTAACACAAAACATTTGGTTAGGGACATCAGTCCCCGTAAATATTTCAGGTGTGTATAACCTTATTAGTTGTGTAACTAGTTTGATGTTTGTAACATTAAAATAAAAAATCTACTTCTTATTAAATGACGTTCTAAGCAGTTTGACAAAGTGATAGTCTACTCCCAAGTCGAGTCGTGGCAATGGCTGTGTTGCCGGTGACAAACATACGATGCGTCGTCACTTTTCAGTACGAAAAGCACATCAGGGAGGGCAGCTACGGTGGCATTTATGCCGGGATATTGTCGTGGGCATAACTAGGAATTTCTAGTAAGTATTTGTCTCCCCTCTCCAACAAATTTTCCTTCATAGCCTTATTATTAATGGATCTTCGTGTCCCTACTTTCTTTGTTTGCAGCTTTAAATACATGGACTTCTGGCCATTGCAGCAGAAGGATTTCTAAAATCAACAGACGGATATTTGGAGATTGGTCGCATTGGCCCAGAGACCATTTGAGGAAGTGGCTATTTTCGAATTGACTTCACAGTCTTTGTCTAGCAGATGAATTGTACTTGCAAATGATTTTGTTTTCTTGTACTTCCGAATTTTTACAATTCCATAAAATTTTAGCTCATTTCATCATTTTCCTATTGAGTTTGTAATTATAGCGGTCTTATTATACCGAACATACCTCTTTCTTTCTTTAAATACATAATACTTGAATAGAGTCCTGTATAGAGTATCATTAATCTATCATTTACTTTATATCTTTATATTCGACCTGTTTATTGAATTTGAATAAATAGTTTTTTATTCAAGCTTGAGGTCTTGTTGTTTTTGTCATTGTCATTTAATATCACACTGTTTACCAGCACATTAAGTTTCCCCAGCACTATTTAAGAATATCCTTACTGGTTTATATCACGTTTCCTTAGACGAATTAATAGAAAAACAATGACACTCCCACACATTTTTTCGTTCTCAGTTGTTGAGCACAAATGTTTGGTTATCAGCTGTTGAGAAAATAAGCTGTAACATTTTTTATTTCGAAGCTAAACTTTTTAGCAATGGCAAGCAGCTACCAATCACCATGGGCTACAGTTCACTGACACAAATCGTAACGGTAAACGTAACAGTTACGAAGATATAAAGCTTTGTAGTTGATTTTATTCAATTTAAATATGTAGGCGTAAATGTGGGCGTGTCACTCTATATACATCTGATAGCCAGACCTTTCCTCTAACTCATGGTAAAAGTTTCATCTCAATAGCTGCAGTCGTTATCGAGTTATAGCGTTTTCAATTTCATTTATATGTAAAATTCACCTACTACAAATTTCTGGGCGCCTGGTATCAGAAGATGGAAAATTGCCTGTTTGTCACTGGTTGCTTTGATTTCATGTGTATGTTCTTGTAAACATTTTTAGTTTCTCAACATATTATTGTACCAACAAAAGTTGGGCAATAAAAGTTGCGCAACAAATTTTTGTTTCTCTACACGTTTTTGTGGCTCAACTGTTGGGCAACAAATTTCTGATACCAACATTTATCTTTTCAGTAAATATTTTGGAAAATATGCTGTAACTTTCTTTATTTGAATGTTAAACATTTCATAATTCGCAAGCAGCTACCAATCACCATGGGCTACAGTTCACTGACATAAATCGTAATGGTAAACGTAACAGTTGCGAAGATATAAAGCTTTGTAGTTGATTTTATTCAATTTAAATATGTAGGCGTAAATGTGGGCGTGTCACTCTATATACATCTGATAGCCAGACCTTTCCTCTAACTCATGGTAAAAGTTTCATCTCAATAGCTGCAGTCGTTATCGAGTTATAGCGTTTTCAATTTCATTTATATTTAAAATTCACCTACTACAAATTTCTGGGCGCCTGGTATCTGAAAATGAAGAATTGTGTTTTTCACAAAAATATGTTGTGAACAAAAATATGTTGAGAAACAATCTTATGTTGACAAACAATCTTATGTTGAGACACAAAAGTTTGTTGCGAAACAAACTTATGTTGAGACACAAAAGTTTGTTGCGAAACAAACTTATGTTGAGACACAAAAGTTTGTTGCGAAACAAAAATGTTCTTGAAAATTAGACAACAATTCAAAGCATATTGTTAGGCGTAAACGTTCCAGCCTTAAAGTATGCTTTGAAATGCAGTCTTATTTAACAACAAACACACTCGTAGTATGAAATGAAAAATCACTCAACCAAGAATCAGCAAATTCTCCATTTCTAATAATAGGCGCACAGACATTTGTAGTAGGGTAATTTTTTATATGTGACTCAAATTTTAATTTAAGTATTGTCAGCTCTTAAACTGCCTCTGGCTATCTGGCAATAAATTCGACAATTCTGTTTAATGACCTACCAATTGAACCAAAAAAATACTAGTCACGAATCTCAGGGCACGCGTATTAATAATAAAATTTAACTTTTTCGTGTTTGGCATATTTCAGAAATCACATGAGAACTGGCAAAAACTTAACACTAAAAAACCAATTAGAAAGATTAGATAAATTACTATTTCTCTACTAACCCATCCAAGTGGCAATTTGATACACGTCGGACAAGTCACTCTGTTACTACATAGACCAACAATTGCCCATCAAACACGGCACACCATTTTATGAAATAATGAGAAATTATTAAAAAAAAACATACAAAAAATATAGTAAATACTTACTGGAAATCATAAATAATTTAAATTGTACGCCAATGAACCAAAGATAATAAAACAAAATTGAGTTTAATTGAAATTAAAAAAAATATTATTTCGACTTTTATAAATTGGTGTTTTTTGTTTGCACTTTTTTTTTGTTTTGCTTTTTTTTGATTCATTCGTATCGTAAATTTGGTTTTCAAGAAAAAAGAAAAACAATTCTTTCGATTGTTTCCATTTTGTTGTTGTTTTGCTTTGTTTTCTTAATTATAGCAGACATTTGAAATGTATGCCTGGCATTTCATTCATTATAAACTACGCGATCGTTCGTTATGTGTGTTCAAACATTACACGAAATGGTTGAGCAGTTAAATATAAGAATGACGTTTTTATTTTCGAATTTCCTATAGTGACAAATTAAAAGCTAAATGAACGAACGAAAAACTTATGTACTTAATATATGTTAAAATATATGTATGTATGTAAAGTTAAAATTAGATGTATGTATAAAAGAGAAATGTAAAATAATGATGATTCTATGATATTATAAATTAATAATTTTATTTTTATACAACCCATATAATGCTTTAGAGAATAATCATCAACATTATTTTTAAACAAACAGTAATTTTTCAAAATGTAAAACAAAAATATTTATAAAGATATTAAGAGATTAGAACAAGTGGTGCATACGGTGGCTGAACGATTTGTGTCCACCTTTTCGATGTGAAATGTTGAAATACATATTTTATGTATTACATTTAAATCGAAATTTGTCTATAATTGTTAAAATCGTAAACAAATATAATAATCTCATGCTAGTGGAAAGGTGGACACAATTGATTAATTAAATAATGTGGTTAAGAAGAATAGAAGATTTATCATCGCAGAAGATATTCAAATACAAGATTGTAATTGTGATAATCCAGGGTGGAAACAATGAACAACTGTAGTGGATTTGAATTTGTAGTTCCATATTTTCCATAACTAGGCCATGTGGGAACTTTATAAGGATATAATCTGTTAATGAAAAGTGCAAGCTAACCAACAGTTACCTACAAAACAGTCTGACATAAGCCCTGCTTTCAGTCAAACAAACTGGAGTTGGTTTTTTACTCAATTAAAAAAAAACAGATTTTAAGCCAGCTAAAGAAAACTCAAATTACGTTTGTTGTTTTTAACCAATTGACAGATTACACCATGTTACAAAAAAAATAGCATTCATCAACATTTTGTTTTATTTATTTATTTCGAGAATATTTTACGCGTATCAAAGACCATATGCGCCCGTTGCTGTTAATTTTGTAGATTGTTGTATTAAATGAAGATTTTTGTGGCTTTGTTTTATTAAATTGGCTGTGCTTCACTTGCAGGTGTTGAACATTTTTTGTTGTTTAATATTTTCGATTGTTGTAGTATCATTTTATCGTACTATACATTTTGTAACTGCTTTTTTTAGAAATGTTTTTTTTTTATGCGAGACGACTCCGCACTAAAGAGAATCTGCAGCGTGTATGACCGAACACTGCAAGCACAACGTGGTCTTCAACATTTATATTTTTAACTGCAACTTTTTCGAATTCACCAGGTCCAATCTATTTAGAAACCTCCATAATTTTCAGTCAGATCATTTAACTGAAAAACATTTCATTTTGTAATTAACCACATTATTCAATTCATTTTTAATCGTTCAGCACTGTTCTTGTTTTTTTTTCTTTCTATAAGTAGTTCGTTTTTGCTTTTGGGAATGGGGAGAATAGGTAGGTGGTTTGGTATGTAACTTAAGGGAATATAGCCATTTGTAGGTTAATCTATTTTTTTTAGAAAGTTTTGATTTCTTTCTTTTATTTGGGTGTTCGTTTTTTTTTGTTTGTTTTGTATTAAAAAAGAATTTGAATATTTTTCGGTATAGAAAAGTAAACTGCTTGTTGTTTCTTTTTACTCATTTTTAAACTAAATTGTATGTAATATTTTCTGGTTTCATTGTTTAAACTATGCCTTATAGTATTTAAAAAATATATAGTCTTTCGTATCAATTTCTAAAAAAAAAAGTGTTATAAAACATTTTACAAATTATATTGATATACACATTTTATCTCCTTCTCTTTCATTGCATTGATTAGTGTTTTTAAGATGATTTTCTTTCAAACAAGAAAACCCCAAACGACAAAAAATATACACACGATTACACTGTTTTCCATACAATATTTAAAAGAAAGGTGGGTAAATTTAAATTAATATTAAATTAAATACGAAATAATTTAATTTCCCTTTCCGTTGCAGTGTGTTTTCTCACAGCGAAATAACCACCAGTGAAAGAAATTCGTTATTTAAAATTTAAATTTAAAATTGTACAAAAGAAAAATGTGTTTTTGTAAAAAAAAAGAGATTTCTTTGTTTGTTTAAACGATTTTTGTCTTAAAATCTTAAAAGAATTTTTATGTAAATAGTGGCAAATGATAGAAATCGAACCCTCGATACCCCTTGGCCGCCAGCCAGATATAGACGACATGGTAGGCACCCGGTATGAAGCATATCAGACCGGCCACAAAGAAGACAACACCTTGTGACGTATTCGCCGGATCGGCCACGGCAAACGTACCCATCACAAAGAGACCGGTGCCCACTATCAACAGGGTGACGGCCGCCAATACAGTGCGCCAATTTTCGCGTACCTTTGGATGCCGCCAACAGTAGGTTGTGCTTATTTCGTCTGTGGAGATGTTGCCATATTCCTGTATAAGCGAATCACTGTCACGCGAAGTGGTATCTTCGGCATATTTGTTGTAACCCCTGCAAAGAGAAAATAAATGCCTATAGTGAGTTTGTTTGTTTGTTCAAATGATAAATTAATTGATTTTGTTATTTTACTATATAAATAGTCGGTGCGACGAGATATACTTACCGCCTTAGAAAAATTAGTTATTTTTAAATAATAAATTATCAATTAATCATGATTATGATTAATCGTTACAAAGAGAATGGAATGTTTAGTCTCGCTCTTTCTGTTCTCTTCGAAATATCTGATACCAGCGACTTTGCCAAGTCACAGAGTTACAGTCGATATTAAAATAAAAGCAGACCAAGTCAGCCTGTCGACGTCGACTATACGATTACTCACACCGAGACCGCAAAGGGAAATTTTGTATGTCTGAAATATGTCAGTCAACGATTAGGAAATTATATTTGTATGTGGTTAAGATCGGACAGATAGACGGACAGACTGCTAGATGGACATCCTCAAATCTATTCTGAGTAAATTAATACAATGTGTTATGGGTTAGATTTTACTTATAAATGGTCACAATCATAAACCCAGTGACGCGCCATTGTGTGTCGAATGTACTCAAAAGCTGCAGCCAGAAGCCGACAATCATCGGTGGAAGGACCAAGTGGAGGAAGATATGCAGATTCTTGCTATTACGAACTGGGTTAAAGCCCATGGGGGATTGTTACTGAAATCAAAGGAAATGTCGTCACGTGTAGAAATATGTTATTATTGTTCCGATCGGAGTAACAGGTGCCGGGGATGGGGTTGAATCGTTTCACTCAAATTTTGGGTCATTTTGAAGACAGAGAACTTTTCCTGAGGAAGTTTTGGCAATATTTTTTCTAACACAGATAAGGAGATAATAAATCTTATGAAACTGGTAGTTCAATTTGATAAAACACACGTTTCGATTCCTTATTTCGTTGCTGAAAAATTGGCTAAAAAGTTTCACGAAACTTGAATCTCGACTTTTAAAAGGTCCCGTTTTGAGAGGCCTGCTTCTTCCAAACTATTTGTGGCAGTCGCCCCGTTTATAACCGGCTAAGTACGAAATAATAACTAAAGAATAATTCAGTTTTGTGTAAGTGTCATACAGGCTCATGCAACCGACTGTACGTGCAGACATACATAAGTACGTACGCCTTGCATGTAAATATTTATTTACTGCAGCGTCTGAAGGCAGTAACCGTCGCACCATACAAGGTCGTTACTAAAATAAATATCTAGTCACTAATTAAGTACACGATTTTCTTTCTTTCTTCTGTCATGGCGAGCTTCTTTCCCCCTATTAAGACACTTTTATTTTTGTTCAAACATGCTTGTACACAGGCATTTCATTTAAATAAAACGCATTTTCATATAATAAATTCTTGGGTAATACAACCAATACGCCAGTCGTCGCGACAATACTTTTGCATACGCGAATCGCAATTATTGTACGACGGACAACAACAAGTACATTGCATATTAAATAGATTTTTATAAATAAATAGTTTATAGTCATAGTCGAAGGCTTACGGAATGTTTTATTTAAACATATGACTGAGGCACCGAGACCATTTTAGAAGACATCATCTGCGACGTATGCCTCACAGCAACCAGTCGATCCGTAAAAAAAAACAGATACGATTCAATTCATTTTGGCGTCGATTTGCACACAAAAATGATTTAGGTTATAATTTATTTGCGGCATTTAATCAATTAATTTGTAAATACATGTTTTTTATTCTAGATAATAAAATATTGGCGTACGCCACATACAGAGTGTCTCTAAAATGGTTTTCAGATTTTCATTCATCATTGTCATGATCCAACGATGAACTGGCAATAGCAAGCAAATAGAAATACATTTCTGAACAATTTAAACAATTTTAAATATAGATCAAACAGCTCGCTTTACAACAACAAAGCACACACTTTTTGTAAGATAAGTCATTAAATATTACGCAACTATCGGGTCGGATAGACTTAAGAGCCGTTAATATATGTCGCACAGTGGTGTATTTCCACACAAATAATACATGTTGTTGGCAAAAAGCAGAAATTTAAAGCTTTTATCACATATTTCATATGAAACAAAATCCTGGGATTTCGATTTTAAAATATTACCATTCCAAACATAATTTTACATGTAGAAAGTATTTTTCAAAAATATGGGATCGAAATTTAAAAATCACATGATGCTAATACTTATTGTAGCTTCCACTTCCATTCACTTATACTTATGATAGCCAGAGAAATTTGGACGCTGGTTTATCGTTGCGTAACGACATTTTACAAAATGATTTTCTCCAAATGCTTTGACATATTGTGGAGTTCTGGAGAGAAGTTACTCTTGCGACGACTTTTTTCAAATGAACATGCACATGTAGACACTCAGTTTTGTTTTTTTTTAGATGATTTTCGAAATTTTTCTTTTGCTCCGAAGACATGTGTGCTTAACTGGCAACAAATTAATTGTAAGTGTAATGGCAGGTGTGATATTGAACTTCAAGAAATTGTGCGTATTTTTTGCAAACTAAGTAAAAACTCACTTACTGTTATGTAGACTTTAAGATGTGAAAAGTGCTGATTTCTGTCATTCGATTTTTTGTAACAACATTTAAATGAGTGCGCAAATTTATATCAGGGTAGTGGAAGAATTTGTATACTTCGGCTCCGCTATTAATAGAAATAATAATGTCAGCATCGAAATAAAGCTAAAAAAAAGCGTGCTGGCAAATAGATGTTATTTCGGGCTGAACAAACAATTCAGGAACAGAGCCCTCTCTCGTCGAACTAAAAAAAAACACTGTACAACACGCTTATTCTACCTGTGCTTCTTTATGAGAAGTACAGATGAAGCTGTACTGGGCGTTTTTGATATAAAATTCCTTCGAAAAACCTATGGCCCAATTTGTGTTAACGAGGAGTATCGACCTCGAACGAACCGTGAACTGCATGAGCTATATCCCGACATGAACTAAGTTAAGCGCATAAAAATACAGCCATTGCGCTGGCTGGGACATGTCGGTCGAATTAACACAAACGCTCCAGGTTGTAGAGCCAACTTATGTAAGTAAGTAAGCAAGCAAATTTATAAAATAAAAAAAAACACACGAATGACTTCAGATTTGATTCAAAAAATATTATAAATTTCTCTGGTTTTTTCTTTACGATTTACACTTTTTTTACACATTTTTTTTCATGGAAATTGCAGAAGTTTGTGTACCCACATTTGTATAAGAGGATCTGGTCTATGGCCGGTTGACCGGACGACGCACTATAGAGAAAATTCGTTCTTCAGCCGGACTGTTCGTTTGTGGAATAATCTTCCTGCAAGTGTTTTTCCTGCCTGCTATGATATTACCAAATTCAAGGCCAACGTCAACAAACACTACTCCCTCTTTCCTCCCTCTTTCCTCCCTCCAATACCCTTATTTCCCATCGCTAACACAGTGCATTGCATTTATAGGGGGCATCCCCTGAGTGTTAGTCAAAAAAAAAAAAAAAAAAAAAAAAAAAAAAAGAAAGGTCCTGCAGCCGATACTCGATCAATGACATTTGTTCTTCTTCTTATCCGTCATCCTGATAGATTTCTCTAAACATTGACTACCCTTCTTGTTTTGGGGCCCTATTTCGGAGGCCTTAGCGGCTCCCTGGGACAACAACTTCCTCCTTTCTCATATCGATTTTCGTAATTTCAGGGTAATTTTAATTTCGAAAGTTATTAATTTTGTCTAGCTAAATTGGGGAAATCGTTAACTTTGCGGGCGGTCTACCGACATTGGTTACTTCGCACCATCAATTGGTATCACACCGGAAGATTATTTCTTCCAGTTACGGAAACATTGAAGTCTGCCTGGATAAGCCGCTACGAATGATTCACGTCATTCGTCAAACACCACTTAAATGGTTCGAGAATACGTCATCGAAATTTGCCCAATATTTGAAAGATAATAAAGATTACACGATTGATTTGCCATTTGTGTTTTAAATTATCTACTTGGGTAGGGTATCAGATTAATATTTCATAGAGTGTGAAAAACAATACATTTGTAAAAGCCGCTCGCCCAATATTTTTAGGCTTTAGTCAACTTGTCTATCGATTTCGTGACGTTAGTTTGATGTGGTTCTACATTAAAAAATTATATCACACGTTATTGTATGTGACTGCTACCACCTAATGCGTCCGATTAGCGCATTGCAATTTGCATGGTATAACCCACGTTGAAATCCATGCCTAGAATAAATTAAACTTCAAATGGTGGGAGACTAAAATTCTACTGAATTTATTTCTTAAATCGGATCACGATTCAATACAGATGGTGTATAAGAACTGGAGGCAGATTCTCATCAACTGAAATTGATTTCCCCATCGCTGTGCATTGTGCCTATCAGCATTCCAGCATCCTACTCATGCATTGTTGTATTATGCATATACTCTATAATAAGGAATGACCTTTTTGGAATTAAATGCATTACCATTGCAATGCACAGTGGGGAAATGTTTCCGTACACGCATCCAATGTATATGTATGTGGGTTGATGAATCGACAAAACTATTTAAAAGAGGAAAAAAATTGCAGAAACCGCCAAAAAATATGATTTATTTGTATCGATTTGTAGATGTTTAATATACAAACAAAAAGATATGGTACGTTGGGGTATGTAAACATTTAAAAGCGTCAGTCACAGTGACGCAATCATTTTTACATTTTGTACAATTTTGTTAAAAACGTATTTAAATTGGTATGAGGAGGGCGATTTGCACAGCCTGATCTGTGCGACAATTTACATTCTTTGAAGTCGTTTTGGTTTTTTTTTAATGAGTTCACTCTAACATGAAATCGAAAACATGTTTTCAATAAACCCACATTCTACTGGGCAACAGTTCGAAGATAACATAATTCCAAGCACACTCGGTTATTGGTTTATATATTCAGGAACATACATACATGCCCGCATTATGTATGCCCAAAACCTACACACTCACTTTGTAAAGACAAGTAAGCGAAGGCAGCTTCGTCGTCGGCAAGTGATTATACAATTTTAAAATACAATTTAAGAACAAATACAAAAAAAAAGGTTTTTTTAGGCATCTTGGTATTCAAATTAATTTGAATAGAAGATTAAAAACTGTCTGTGAAATTGTGGTTTTATATCCTTATCAGTAAAAGGAATATAATCTTGAGGCGTCCTTGACAAATAATGACCTTTGCGCAAAGGGACTTAAGTATAGATAGAGTAATAATAATAGGAAGTTTACAACTTTAGATATGGTCTTTTTTATTTATTTAAATTCATGAAGTGTCGGCGTTTGTCATAAATCGATGTCGTTTTTCACAGAATAGACCAGCTCCACATCAAACGATGAGAAATATGAAAACATTGTTTTGCGATTATTATGGTCATTCTTAGACTCGATTCCAAACAAGTTGGTGCTGTAAATTATAGAAATGGTGATGACATTTTCTTCGGACAAGAATCTCGTCTCTATAAATATACATAATTTCAATTCATTTATCTGCAAGAAAATATGATTGTTTCTTTAAAAAAAAATAATAAATTAAGGAAATATTTCTTAATATGCAATAGAATTTTATAATAAAAAATTACGCAATTTTCTACCAAAAAAAAAAATTAAATTTCGACAAAATGTTCTTCCAAAGAAAAAAAACCATGCGTCAATAATAAAAGTTAGGCGCAATTGCAACAGCGAACTTTATAACCACAGCCTGTCAGCTACGATTTGGCCATAACCGAACAAGACAACACTTACACAGAATAAACATAAAACCAGCTCTGATCTTTGTGACTGTGGAGAAATTCAAAATATCGACCATCACGTTTTCCTGTCAAAACATAAATCCAGGCATTCGATGCACTTTCATACAAAAACTACACAGACTGGACATTCAACATCTCAACATAGAATTTAAAATTCCACCATAACCAGGGTGGAATTGACATATTATCATATGTCAAAGAAGAAGAAGTCAACAGCGAACTATAACTTAATTTTTCAAAGTTTTGAGAGCCCCAAAGTTCTTTGTTTGGCTTTTTGCTTTGTAACTCTTTGATTTAAATGTTTAACACGAAATTGTATTCCACATTAGAAAAAAAGTAAACAAACAATTGAAATGTAAACCATGAGTTTGACAATCAAAATTCTGGCATAATGAAAAAATTGTTGCCTAACTACAAAATTTTCCAATTCCCAAAAAAAAAATAACCAAGTGTCAAAGTCGAATGTCATTAAAAACATACCATTTTCATATTCCAAGGTATCCGAATTCCAAAAGTGGCCACCACCTTCGGATTTAAGATCCGGGGTTCTGAGAATCCTCAAGTAATTGAAGAGATGCCATTACATCCACAAAAAGTCACTGTTTGGTGAGCTCTTGTGTCCGAAGGTGTGATTGGACCTTACTTCTTCGAAAACGACTGTAACCGTCAATTCGGAGCGTTATGGTCGTATGATAATCGACTTTTTTTTGCCTGCTATTGAAGAATACGACTTGGAGAATATGTTGTTTCAACAAGACGGTGACACATGCCACACAACTCGAGCGAATATTGCAAGAGACATTTCTTGGCCGCGTAATTTCTCGTCGTGGCGATATCAACTGGCCACGAAAATCATGCGACTTGACACCATTAGACTTTTTTTGTGGGGCTACGCGAAAAACCGTTCATATGCAGATAAACCTTTAACTCTGGATAATCCTATATAAACATATACAGCCCAGTTTCAAAGCAATTGGTAAATTCTTTTGAAACATGAATCCAATCTGGTCAAAACATACTTTGCGTCTAAAGTGACTCCATCTATGTGTAGTCGTATCATATGATATATACCGTAGGGTAAGGATATACATACATTTTTTCAAATATTTGTTCAGTCCTTAAAGTCACTCCATGGACGTCGTCCATTTCCAATTCCACGCAGACTATGACCATAAGCCCTTATCTTGTCAAACGTCGGGGTCCTACCTAATTTCGTTTGGTCGCTATCGTGCTTTTTTTCCTGATCAAGAATTTATACACCTTATATAATGCCAGAGTATTTTCAAACTGAATGCCATCATCTCCTAATGTTTTCCTATTTGATATTTGAAAAATGTTTGTAAAATCCACTAAGATTCAAATCAATTTTCACATACTCATTCCTATTTGTGTTTCTGTATTATATAAGATCTGTATCAACAGTAGAGTCACAGTGCCACTCCAGTTGGTTGGTTATGCAAAGTGTATGCCAGTGTATGCATTTTAATTAAAACTTTTCATCTTTGGTCTAAGAGATTGCATATTTATGTATCTATGTATGTTTGTACCATTTACGAGTAGATATTTGTTTGCTTTTTCTGTTAACCCTACGTTTAATATGCACTTTTTTTCTTTATTAAAAACAAAAAATGCGGTACGATAAACGCTAGAATTGAAACGTTGACAACGGGGTGACCTATATTTTACGGACATTTGTAGATGTGTTGTTTGCCTATAAACACAAGCCTTTTACTTTATTCAGAAAAATTATTATTCTCGATAGAGGTTATTTTTATGACGTTTCTATTTAAATTGAATACGTATCTGTCTGGGAATACGTATGATGTATACAATATATCTACTCTTACAGCTCAAAGGTTAATGACTTCAAAGGTGGCGGTGATGTTGATACATCATAGAAAATCCACCAAAAACTTACATCTGAACTCACATACCTTCATACGTTCGTTCGTATGTATGGCTGTGTGTGTGTCCAAACCCATTTCAAAATACCGCTGACGGCGTTCATACTTATGACGTTAAGTGGTTGGTGAACGTTGTTACGTCGACGTACGTATAGCGGCCGCTAAACGCACGGCCACTCGTATTTAGGAATGATTTTGCAAAACTACTGCGAGTGTGGTGTGTATGCTCCGTTAATGTTACATAAATTCATATTGAGGATTTCCATATAAACAAATAGTTCGGAGTTTTGACATCGTCCAACTAAAATCTATTGGCGAGATGACTTTTGACCCTCCACCATCGTGGTGATGGGGTATTTATTACTTTGATGGGTTACCAACGTGATGAAATGCGATTATAAGTATGCGTACAAGCTGTGCATGAGTGCGTGTTTCTAGAACGACTCAATGTAAAGTGGTGAAGTGGGTGAGGATTATGATTTCGGTCATAGCACAAACTATGTACGTTCTAGGGCCATTTTCACAGTCGGCATCGTACACGTTGTAAATGACAAAGCGAATTTCACAGTTGGCACTCAAACATATGGTCATTGCCCAATAACCAAGTCATGACAATTCGTTAGCGTTTTTAGTAACGTAGTGTCGTAAACAGTAGGTCCCAGTCAGTGAAAGTACAAATAATATCGTGCACAGCTCAATGATACGCAAGAGATCAGTCAGTTCCTTCATGGAATGCTAAGGGATATAAGAAGATAAGTATGAGAAAAAAGTAAGTAATTTGCGTTTTGAGTTTTTGTACTTAAAGTTGAAACAGACAAAAGTTACCCAGCAAAAATGTTGAAGCCTTCCACCTTTTGAATCACAAAAGTTCAATTACGTCAAAATGTGTAAAAGAAAACCTAAACACATAAAGTATTGAAAGTGGGGGAACAAAATCAAAAAATACGAAAAGTGGTCAACATTCGAATTATTTCAAAAATAAATTTTGAATGTTATTACCTTAAAATAATTCTCAGTCTTTCTCTGTGACATATTTCTTACAGAACTCAAAAATATTTGCTAGATCAACCCGATTAATAAATTTATATACAGCAGCCATTTTGAAGTCTTTACCGAGCAAGTCTACTAAACATTTTTAATTAACTTTCTTATTTCAGACTCTGGTCCAACATGATCAAACCAATAAAAAGTTTTGTAATTTAAAAAAAAAGAATTGCATCCCCACTAAAATCGAAAAATACGAAAAGTGGTCAACAGTGGAATTATTTCAAAAATAAATTTTGAATGTTGTTACCTTAAAATAATCCTCAGTCTTTCTCTGTGACATATTTCTTGCAGAACTCAAAAATAATTACTAGATCAAAAGAGATTTGATTATCGACCACTGTGCGCCACCCGATTGACAAATTTCTATACTTGTCAATGATTTCCATTACAGCAGCCATTTTGAAGTCTTTACCGAGCAAGTCTTCTTATTCTATAATTTCTAAGAGAATCAACCATCAGAGAAAACACAGGTTACACATTATCATTAATTTGGCTCCAATAGCTGTTTATAAATTTGTATGATATCTGCACGATATTTATAAGCTGAATTAACAAAGATGATGCAATTCCAAGTAAACATTTTAATTAATAAAGAAAAGTACATTTGATTTAGTTGCAGTTGGAAAGTGCAAAAGATTCTGGAATACTCTTGTAGATTTGACATTTCTGTTTATTTCCATTCGAAAACACGCTGTTTGCTTTTGTTTACTCTTAAATTTCAATAAAGAATACACATTTATTTACTTGTTGTTATTATTATTGTTCGGACAATGGACAATGATGATGAAAACGTGTCACTGAACCCACAAATACGCATCTCAATCAGTCATATGTGTAAGCCCAATAAGCGCTAATATCTAAATCCCTTTGATTCGTAATCATAACTATAGAAATTGGTTTATATCCAGATTTATATTTCAATCACATATTGTAGCAAATGGCGGTTACCGAAATGGAAATGTAAAAAATGCTTTTGGAATGCATTTTACTGATGGACTTATTCAGATATTCATAATTTGTTTTGAATTTCATTTGATAATCGCCCAAAAAATATTGCTATATGGAGTGTGGTTGAACGAATGACTGAATCTATACATCATCAGTTATTGCGTTGTTTTTTTTAAAGGGGGGGCTTTAAATTATATTATCGCACGTTATTTAATAAAGACAAATAACAAACTTTTCGGCGTAATTGATATTAATAGATTTCCACAAGGTTTCAAAATCTATGGAAAACAAAAATATATGGGAAATATTGCAAACTGTATTTATATTTCAATAACCGCAAATGTGTAATTAAAACTGAACGAGTTATTTTTTATGATTATTAAATTTCGAAACCTACAAAAAGGTAAGTGAAAACCCATTATGTGTGTACACACTGTAGACACGTTGTAGCGTGTGAAATTGGAGAAGTTTGAGTACTTGTAATGTACAAAATTCACCACAATTATGAAATATGTTTGTATGCTTGATTTTTAGTTTTTGTTCCCAATGAAATCGTACAAGTTCATAAAGTACAGTATGAGACACCTAAATTACACTCCATCACATGTAAAAAACATATTCTGACCCGGTGAAGTCGGTAAGCACAGTTAAATTAGATTAACATATTTTTACCTGGTAGAGTCGGTAAGCACAGTTCTATTAAGTTAACTGTTATCACCACGTTATGCGTTTGACTTATTTATTTTACTGGTAATCATTCCCTCTGTGGATAAACTGTTTTGTACACTGCATGGAAAAACTGCTCATACATTTTCTGCTGCACGTTTTTAACCTCATTGTAGGTGGGTCAAAATATTTAATATCGAAATAAGATTTAATTTTTGCTCGAAAAGTTTACAAATCATTTCCAGACCATCGTAGGAATTATCCAGAAAACTATTTTGTTTTTCAACTTTTGTTTTTCAACTTGAAAAAAATAAATTCATCAAAAAATTATTTTTAGCGTGTAAGAACAATTCCACTGCTTTGGAATGGGGGTTGACTGATTTATACGAAATGTGTGTGGTATTAAAGAGAGTATAACAAGCCAGATATTTATAAAAAAGTATACATTTTTTAAAATGTTTAAAAAGAACTACTGTTTCCCCTTCGATTTTAAAGAAAAAATAATTCGGCATAACTACAACATATCCAAAACAATAATTGTCTTTTTGAGATCACATGAATTGTGATAGGTATGGAGGAAAACAAGTGCAATAACAAAATAGTATTCTGGATCATTCCTACGATCAGATAGAAAAGATTTACAAACTTTTCGAGCAAAAAAATATTCTTAGTTCGATATTAAAAATATCGACCATGTTTCACATAAAAGATGAAATTCCTTAGCAATGCTTCCGTTTAAACAAAATAAAAACCTATCGAATTTGTTATACTAATACGGAATTTGCTGATTTCCTAGTGAACCAATGATCAATTTCCAACCTCTTAATTGCCAATATTTTCGTATCCGAATTATTTCCTGTAATAAGATAAATATGTCAGCATAATATAATCGTAAATCTAATATTATCTTACATGAATCTATTCTTGCGTTTTTGCCAATTACATTTCAAACTGATATAGAAACACCAACAAAAGAACGTTCCATTATTATCAGAATCCTAATAAAACACCATCCATTATCGGCCATACATTGTTGGTCCTATACTGTAAAATATTGTATGTGTTATAAAAAATCATTTGTTAAATGGCCAAGTAATACATGTCATAAAATGTTTACAAAATGTTCAAATACATATAATTTTTCTACCTCATCCTCTGCGTGGAAGAAACATTAAGTTCGCCTAGAGACATGAACAGTTGTAGGCTTTGACTGTCGTGCTGTTTTCAGTGGGGTTGCTTGGTTAGCTAGGGAAACACACACGTCAAATGTCAAACCGTTACAAGAAGGTGTGACTTCCTTTTTGTTGTTTTCAAAAAACGGCCATAATATTTTTTAATAACTTCCGCTTTAAGCTTTAAGCCACCAACAATAGCTGGCTGGGTGCCGGCCTGGCTATGGACAATTCAAATATTTGTGTATATTTTTGTTGTCGATTAAATTAAAAAAAGGCGTTAGTTTCTGTTTTTGATAATCAATGCACACCGTGACGATGATTATTCACTCTGTGACCGTAGTTTGAGTATTTTCATTTTATTTTCCACTACAATTGAGTTTGCTTGTGTTTATTTTGCCACAATTTATGGCATTGTTAAATACTGAGAAAATAAACAAACAATTTGCCAAACTCATTTATAAACAAACATTTATATGGTTACAAAGAATTTCTTCATTATTGTTATTATTTAATATATATATATACGATTTTTGGTTAAATCGTAACTAAATTGGAAATTTTTGTGGCTGATTTTGAAACATGTTTATAAGACAGTTGAACCTCGATATGACACTGTCCGCCTGTTAACGTTATCGATATGATCTCATGACTTCTGACAGCACGCCAGATGCGAATTTTGTTGACAACCGATTACATCCATCAGTGCAAGAGAAAATTGGGTTCGCTGACAACCGTTTATGAACATTACATCCATCAGTGCAAGAGACATAGGTAGTAATATATTCATTAGAGGTTATTACAATTTGGTTCACTTTGACAATCGATGACCCATCAGTGACACAAATGGGTAAAAACATATGAAATCAACCGAAAATTTAACATTTCTGACCACATCATCTGCGAATTTGATAATATTGTTTATACATGATCTATGGAACAAAACAATAATACTTCCCAACTTTCAGACATAAGCCCTCGTACTTTCAGATTTCTGACCATTTCAATTTGAAAAAAATCAACAAAAATGCACTGAGGTAATTTAACATATTTGTAAATATCTCGAAAAGTATTTAATGTTTGTAAATAATCAAAGGCTCATTTTACAGATAAAAATATGAGCCATTAAAAACATTTTTTTAAAAAAAAAAATCGATCAAGGATAATGTAAATAAAAAAGGACTAAAATTTCAAAAGGATATATCTCGAAAAGCGATATTTTTAAAAATTAAAAAAAAATGTATATTAATCCTTTTTCTGTTTTCTACACGTCTGCAAACTCTTGGTCGTGGATCGTCATCATGGAATGAGTTATAATTAAATTCCCAAGAAAAAGTTATGATATTTCATAAAATCTTTAATTTTGAATGTATTTTTTAATATATGCAATATAAAATATATTAAGAAAGTAGTCTATGAGAATATTGTCAGTTTGGTAATGTTGCATTTTTCATTTAATTGTGAATTCTTCGGGTGCGGTATTTTAAAAACTGTTTCAACAAACTCTGTGACCGTGAAAACATGCCATTCAATTCAAGATTTTGCTGTAATCCTTTTAATAAATCCGGACACACTACGCGCGATAAAAGTTGAATACGAGTTCAAGAATGGATGCTACGGTATATTACGGATAAAAACATCACGACCTCAAATAAAATTTGTGCGGCATGTAGAAAAAAGCTTTCCAATTTAAACAAATCTAGTTTAGACGAAGGTTCGGACATAAGCGGAAATTTAGATACTTTCGATGAAATTGCATCAGGCACGGAAGATGTTGCTATTTCCAAATTAAACGAATCTTTACCATATCTGGAACAAACTCCAATCAAAAAGAAAAAATTACATCATAAACTGTACAGAGATACAAAATTCAAAAAAATAAGTGAGTCGATTAAAAATACAATTTTCCCTGGTTCAACACAATCACCTTATCATATATGCCCAGAATCCGAAATAATACAACAATTAAAAGAAAAGTTTAAAACAATACCAACAAATAGTGAGAAAATCCAACTGCTAACCATTTTACCAAAAAGGTGGTCAGTACATAAAATTGAGGAAGAATTCCAGGTAACAAACTATATGGCGCGAAAAGTTAAGCATTTGGTTGAAACGAAGGGTGTGATGAGTACGCCCAATCCAAAACTGGGATCGCCAATTTCACCAGAGACGAGTTTTTTAGTAAAATCCTTTTACGAATCCGATGATGTTAGCAGATGTATGCCCGGATACAAAGATTTCGTGTCTGTTGTTGAAAACGGTACAAAAGTCAGAAAAAATAAAAGACTGTTGCTGGGGAACTTAAGAGAAATGTATGCTTTATTCAAGGAACGACATGATACAACAAAAAACTGCATTCTTTTGTACCTGTGGGAAAAACTAACATTAAAGTAAAGCGTTACTCGGCAGATACCGATTTTGTAATTGAAAGTCTTTACAAATAAGTAAATATAATCTAGGTTTTTGATATTTTTTATTATTTACTAGTAGCTGAATGAATATAACTGTAATTCACTGGTATGATATGAAATATTATTTTAAAATACTAATTGAAATTGTTTAAAAAATACAAAAATTTATGAATACGTAAACCTTTGCGAACTATTTTCTTAATAACTCATTCCATTATAAAGATCCACGGCTAAAAGTTGAAAGACGTGTGCAAAACAGAATAGGGAATAACATATATTTTTTTGAAATTTTTAAAAATATCGCTTTTTGAGATATATCCTTCGGCAATTTTAGTCCTTTTTTATCCACGATATCCTTGTCCGAAAATTATCTATTTAATATTTCTATTTAACGGTGCATAATTTTAGCTTCAAAATAAGCCTTTGATCATTTATGTACGTATAATACTTTCAGAGATATTAAAAATTGTGTTAAAGCATCTCAGTACATTTCTAATCATTTTTTTCAAATTAAAGTCGTCATAAAATTGAAAGTAGAAAAGCTAGGAGACTGAAAGTTGACAGATGCTATTGCTATATTGAACACTCCCTTCGTACCAACTTTCAGCCAATTCGGAATTGGTGAGGGAAACTCATTGGTTGACTTCATATATTTTTACCCAAATTGGTTATTGTTTATTTATAAAAGTTATACCTAATAAAATTTCACATAGAGAAATTTTACTGCATACGGTGCACAGTGGTACAGAATCTAATTTAATCGTCCAAAGGTCTGTAAAATATTTATGTAGACAAGGACTCAGCGATTTTTTTAAGCTATTAAGATTAAAAATTTGACAATTGGATATATTTTAGACATAGTCCCAAAGTGGACCACTTTTTGTATTTCTTCATTTAAGGGGGTACATTTTTATTTATATTTTTTGTTGTTATGTTTTTTTGATATAATTGTTTATATTGCAAATTTGTTATATATTTTTTTATATTAAAAATTAGCAACTACAGTCGAGTCCGTTTATAACGTACACCGGTTATAACGAACTTTCGTCTTTAACGAACTCTTTTTTAAGAGTTTTGCTTCTACCCTATTTACCCTGGATATAACGAACCAATTGTTGAAAAAAGTATTTTTTACCTCCCAAACTTTTGTACAACAGTTTTTTAGTAGCAATCGTTACGATTTGTCAGTTCTATAGCCAAAAATACTGTGCTTTCCTCGAATGTAACATACACGTTTGCAGTCTACAGATCATTACATGGTAAATAAATTTAATATCATATGGTAAATAAATTTAAATATATATATTATATATTTAATATTTTTAAATTTAATGCTATTACTCATCAGAAAATACACGTATACTTTCAGCTTTTGAACCACACATTTTCCTGATACATGCATATACGGAATTGAAAAAAATTTGAATTTCATCACAACCTTGCACCACACAACGACTTCAGTGCGATTTTGATATCCTTACAAGCTCATGTTAGTCATGTTTCGCATTTATTTTTATACAGTATGGTTAATACAGTATATTTCTTTGAAATGACTTCAATCCGCCTCCGTAAACTTTTTACAATACGATTCTTTTGTGTGCCGAAAAAAAAATATGTCAATCGATTAAAACAATCTCTGCCGATTACAACCCACATACAAAAAGTATAGACACATACCTATATCCCAATATGTACATACATACATAGTGTGGAGGAACATAAGTATCATTGCCATAAAATGCGTGATTTGTAGTATTCATCATAAACTTTGCAATGAAATTGATTGCAAACCAATCTATCCATTTGCACTTGCAATATGACAAATGAAATTCGCACGAGTGTCTTAAAAACCAAAGTGTGCTCCGCGCCGTATGTCTACATTTGTTATCCATTTCCGCCCACACTTCTAGTGTGGCAGGCCATCCATCCATCTACAATCAGTAATAGTTAAAGACACGAGGTTGACTAACAGACGGATGGACGGACGGACAGGCGAATAGCCAGAACATGTAGAAAAGTAAGTGGTTGTGCATTATTATCGCATTATAGAACCAGCGGTGTAAAACGTCTTCATTTATTATGGACTTTTTTTATTCAGGGTTTTGTTTTTAAGTTTTCTTTTATTCAACTCAACCTTATGTCTGTCTGTCCGGCCGTCCATTTATTTGTCGTGGTTGTCGCCGTCGTTGGATTGCATTGTCTTTCAACTGCCGTCAGTTGTTGTTTTATGACTTTTAAAGGTGTTCGCCATATAAAGCGTCAAGTACTTTTTTCGTTGCCAAGTCGCCGTCGCCGTCGTTGTCATCGTCTAAGTCTTCTTTGCTGCTTATGTATTGTCTTCCGGAAATAATTCATTGACGTCTATTTTACATACACAAAGTCGTACATTTGTAATTTACATATCAGAAAATCCACCAACCAGTCAACCTCTTTCTTTCTACTGAGGTTTCACAGTGATTCCCAACGAAAATTATACAAAAGTTGTTAAATAAATCAATGGCCGATAAAGTGTGCTTGGTTGAAGTTGTAACAATACCTTCGATCTTGATTAAAAAACTAAAAATTTCGATCTTCAAACAAAATTTCGGCAAAAAATTCAATAAATTTTAAAAAAATCAACTTTAGAAAATTATATGAGAATGAATATGGAAAAAAAATTGTGAGCGCGGCCCCAGGTGGCACCGAGGAAGTCCCTTCAATTCAATGTCAATGTATGAATATCAGTACATTGTGCCGCTCCTTATAATATCGTCTGATGGCAGCTTAAGAGTCATTCCGATTACTAAAAATGGATCGCTTTATGAAAGAACAACTGGTTACAATTGTGACAACTTATTACAAAAATTTGAAAGTTGATGATAAACATTTTGAAGTAGTTTGGGAGCTAAGTCCATTGCATACGTTTACGTTATTAATAGCTTCATTTAAATCTTCTCGAAAAGTTTTCCCTTATACACCAGCCCTTTCTTCATAGTCAAATTGAATTTCATTATTACTTACAACTTCAGAGGATTTTGGAGCATAAGAAACTCTACCATTTTCATGATTTATTGAAGAAATCTGGATCCTTAAAGTTTTGTGTCTATCGTCTTATCAATTCGTTGGTGTAGAGTTTTCAGGCTCTCGACATCAAATATAGAAGGAATCGTTTTTTTAGTCATAAATTTTTTTAGACTAAATACACTTATTATTATTATATTTCCCGTTTATAACTACTGTACATTCGGTCATTCCTTCCGTCACTTTTGATTACTGTTTCTTTTTTTCTTCGCTCTCTTTAAGCATATGTGTTAATTTTTGGCTTTGTTTATTTAGTAAAAACTTATCATGAGTCTTCATTGACGAATACGTTTATTTTAAAGCGGTATTCACACAGTACAATTCGGTTTTACGACTTGTGAATGAAACAGTTCGAACCACACAGATTGCTCTGCTCCGCGCATACAGTTCATTTGTTTAACAAATATTTATGTGTGAACACCGCTTATAAATTGGTGAACATAATTGTTTATGCCGAGTTCGTACTTTTTCGGACAGAACTTTTCGTACACATAGTAAATACTTTCTATATTGCATTAGTTAACTGACTATCATTAACTCTAATGGAAACGGTTGAAACAATTTCCATTCAGATGTAATAGGAGTCATTAGTTTTTAATTTCTTGGCCGAACTTGGTGTCGAATGGCCAAGCCAATCATACTACGTACATTTATTTACGTCAACATTTGTTGGTAATATTATTTTGGTATTGTATTGGGAGAACAAAGGAAAGTATAATTACCAGAAGTACATATAAAGAGTGATTTGTTAAGAGCTTGATAACTTTTTTTTTAAAAAAAACGCATAAAATTTGCAAAATCTCATCGGTTCTTTATTTGAAACGTTAGATTGGTCCATGACATTTACTTTTTGAAGATAATTTCATTTAAATGTTGACCGCGGCTGCGGCTTAGGTGGTCCATTCGGAAAGTCCAATTTTGGGCAACTTTTTCGAGCATTTCGGCCGGAATAGCCCGAATTTCTTCGGAAATGTTGTCTTCCAAAGCTGGAATAGTTGCTGGCTTATTTCTGTAGACTTTAGACTTGACGTAGCCCCACAAAAAATAGTCTAAAGGCGTCAAATCGCATGATCTTGGTGGCCAACTTACCGGTCCATTTCTTGAGATGAATTGTTCTCCGAAGTTTTCCAACTTTTCTAGGGCCCATTCACTGAAAATTCGACGTTGTGGCAGATCGTTCGGCTTCAGTTCTTGCACGAGCTGTATTTTATACGGTTTTACACCAAGATCTTTGCGTAAAATCTTCCATGTGGTCGAATAACACAAACCCAATTGCTGCGAACGGCGACGAATCGACATTTCACGGTCTTCAGCAACACTCTCAGAAACAGACGCAATATTCTCTTCTGTACGCACTGTACGCATTCGTGTGGTTGGTTTAATGTCCAATAAAGTAAACTGAGTGCGAAACTTGGTCACAATCGCATTAATTGTTTGCTCACTTGGTCGATTATGTAGACCATAAATCGGACGTAAAGCGCGAAACACATTTCGAACCGAACACTGATTTTGGTAATAAAATTCAATGATTTGCAAGCGTTGCTCGTTAGTAAGTCTATTCATGATGAAATGTCAAAGCATACTGAGCATCTTTCTCTTTGACACCATGTCTGAAATCCCACGTGATCTGTCAAATACTAATGCATGAAAATCCTAACCTCAAAAAAATCACCCTATCCTCGTCATCCGTACACATTTTCTATCAATAGAAAGTTCTATTTAAGATAATTTAAGGCGAACAACCACACATTTGTATACGTAGGAAAAAGGAACATATGAGGAGTTTCCCTGAAAACTCTGAGCTTAGGGCGAGTAATTTGGGTGCTCACCCATCGGGATCTATTACATAAACACAGACTAGCTACAACATCAACCATATATCGGCTCAAAATTAATATACATAGTTCAGTAACGACTTATTGGAATTTATTTTACAAGTTTCAGAATTAATCCTTTACTAAATTATTGCTTCGAAAAAGTAAGCCTTATTAAATTTCAGATTTTTCAAAAGTTTTCTTAAAACTTGATTTCCCCTGTTTTTTTAAGGTGGTCTAGAAAGCTTTAACCCTCTGCGACGAGGTGGTAGTTTTGAAGTGCATATTTGTACCATGTCAATAACTACTATTTAACATGAGAACTGTTTTTGAATTTAAAAAAATATTATAATTAATAGCAACTTACACCCTCAAACTAAAAACGAATATCATTTTAGTAGGTATAAAAAACGAATCTTGAAAAATATAAGTCACCGAATTGGTGATTTCGATATATAGAAACCGAAATTTGTCTTAAAATAAATAATCACCGTTTTGCATGAAGTAATATAAAAATAATGTATTTCACATCCCATTTAACATGAATATTTGGACACGGAAACGCTTTTCGAAGAATGGATGCCGTGGATTTATGAACTTCTCCAGACGAAGAGGTGGTCACTGACAAAATCTATGGGGAATAAATATATCGATCTGATGTTCAGAATAAAAACGCTTTTTCGTTTTTGATTTTCTTGTACATTATTTTTTTACCCAAAAACATCGGAATTAAAAAAGTCACGAAGTTGTCAAACAGGCCTCGTACATACATATGCTTAGATGTTTCGAGAAAAGTCCTTGAATACAGTTTGAACAATATACACATCATCTTTGTAAGTATAGTCTGAACACATGTTTTTGGTTGTACATTTTTGAAACTGGAATAAATCATTCTCTTAAATGTCTGAATATCTTGGAATAATGTTTAGCTTAGTGTTTACATAAAATCTTGTATACAGAAAAATAATACCAAAAGTAAACATACAAAAACATAAACAAACCGTTGTTTGTTCAATTTATGAGCTAACACAAAAAAAACCGGCCAACAATATGACAGATGATAGGAAATAAAACAAGTGAAGGCAGCATGAAATTCAGGCGAATCACCCTTCACTCTGAATGTGATTTCATCCAGGGCCAATAAATCGGATGGACGCATGATAAAAGTCATTGCTGAGGAATGAGTCCACATATTTATTGAAAATAAGATTTGGCCGAAATAAGCACCTGGATCTTAACAGCTCAACAATTCACGCTTCAGCCAGATGCTGAAAGTCCAATTGAAAGCATACGACCATCCGCTTTGTTATCGCTTCATAGTTTGATCCTTAAGTCATTAGTGCATTTTCATCTCGGCTCTTTAAGCTAAACTTACGAATCTGAGGATCGGAAAAGCCGCACGTGATCGCCGAGAAGCCAATGTACTCTTAACTGGTCATTTCAGTTAACGGAGAGCGCTACAGAGGCAAAGAAACGCTTTACTGTGGCCGAAGATTGAAGACAGGGACTTCAACGATCATTGGTTTCAGCAGGATGGCGCGCCATGACTCAGTCGTTTCGGCCGTTAGAATATCTTTTAGTGGGGTACTGTTGCCTTCACGTTTTTAATCGAGGGATATTTCACAATGACATAACTTTCTTCGTCACACTTATTGCAGGTATTAATCTGAAGATTTTTTGAAAGCCCAATTTTATAGTTCTTTTTGAAACCTTCAAGTCGATTATTTCAATATGTAGTATGTTATTGTGGCTTATCAAGTTTCTGCACTAAACTCTACATATTACGGGGTAAACTGTCATTTTCGCACCAAGTGTGTAGCAAAAACTTAATCTACAGAGTTTTGCAAAGAAATCATAGATCTAACATAATTTCCTAGACGCGCAAATTGAGGTCACATTATTATTATTATATTCAATTATACACAAAAATGTTTTTAATTTATACAAAAAATAATATACACAAAAATGTTTTTAATTTGTACAAGTTTTAATCGTAAAAACTAAATTTGTCGTTGAATTCGGTTTTGCTATACGCTTTATTTGTTCATCTATTGTTTGAGTAAATTTCTTCCAAATATTTTTAGGTCTCGTGTCACAATTCTCGGTGTACAAGCAACAACTTCAACTTATCACTTCCCTTTCCTCAAATGGTTAAATTATTTTTTTCAAGAATTTATCGTCATTAAAGGAAAAATAATCTGAAGGAAAGATATCACATTTGAAGGCTGAAAATAATAGAATATTGTACTGCATTTGGGAGTGTGGGTACAATGTCCGCCGCCTCCAACGACGTGGATGATTACGAAGCGGAGTACAATCATATGCGACGGATAGTTACAAAACTATATGTAGTGTGTTACGGACTGTTGCAACAGGTAATGGACATTGGGTCATAATGGTGCTATAAATATTTCGTGCTCCCAACTTATCGCACAGCATTACTAAAGACCAACGGGTGGTTGGGGCGGACAGCTGTGGTTTGCATGTTTAATTTTGGATAAATTTAGTTAGAAAGCAAAACGAACTAAAATCAGAGGAAAGGCTTTTAAAAGCTGCATGTCTGTATGTCGGACTACTTACTGTCTGCATGCATTTCACGGTGTCATGGGTTTGACGAGTTTAGTAGTTTGATTATGACCAAAAAGAAAATTATGCGCAAAAAATGTATATAAACCATGAAGGGGAAAAAGTAAAACACACGCAAGCTAAGAAAGGGTTACGGAATTAGTGCCACATAAGATATTCTCGTCTCCTGATTCACAACTTTTTGATACTTCATGATTTAAATTCCAATTTCAATTTGATTCCTTAACCCTTTTGCAATATACGCTAGTAGAGATACATTTCATTATTTATAATAAAATGTTTTTTAATTATGTATTAGTAATTATTTAAATTAAAAATATGTACATTTTTTATAACCCTTTAATACTACTACTACAAGGTAGTACTTATCATCAGCTTCAGTACATATATTGTGAAAATACACAATTTAGTAGCACATCGACAAACTACGTGTTGGTGAAAGAGATAAAGCTAAAGACAAATCCCCATTGCTGGCGGTCAAGGATGAACGTAGGTAGTATAGGGAGTATACCCTACTCTGAGTGGAATGAGACACAAAGTATATTGATTTATTTGTGAGATAGATAAAAAGGAGTACATACTCATACGTGTCTACTTTCATCAAAGACTATACAGAGGGCAGACGTTCCAAGTTGTTTTTTGACACATTAGTTCGGCTACACACTCTCGATGTCAGTAATTGATATGACAATATTTCAAAGGTTTTCAAAGTAAATAATGTTTTTTTTTTTTAAAAAAAATAGCTACATTTTAAAAACAAATACTGTTTAAATACCCTCTTGAAAATGTTCAGCAAACGACTTGGGACGTCTGCCCTCTGTATGGTCTTTGCTTTCCTGTTAAATGACATTAATTATAGATCCAAAAATAATAATCCTCATACAAGTTGTAAGAAAAAATATGCATTGACACTCTAAGTTCCCTTTTCAGGAGTCATTAAGTTAAATAATACAGGGTAATTCATCTAATAACTTCTGTTTGAGTCTTATGTTATTTTACCAGCGACAGCTCTTTTCCGCTCAAAATGTTGTATCATATCTCCGTGGACCGAAATGAATGGCTTGGGGAATAATACCAAATTATTTCCAAAGTCAATGGTGTGTAGCAAATAGTGATGATGCATGCTAGTAAACAACCATTATCGGCAGTGACGATAATATGTGAGAGAGTGCGACTCGGCCCTAGAACATTGACTCGCCATTGATCTCAATATGCGAATTTTCCACATAAGTACTCACAAGGTCCAATTCTACGCAACATCACACGACTATCTCAGTTTTGGGCTTTCCTTGAAAAATCTTATTTTCTTACGAATCGCATTTTCATCTCGTCATTTAACGAAACGAAACTGATGCATCTGAGAATCGGAAAACACGCACGAAATGACCGGGAAGCCAATTTGTCCATATAGAGTGACAATCTGGTGCGGAATTAGGAGCGGCAAATGGAAATGTTTGATTTTTTCAATAAACTGCTGTCAGCTGAACTAACAATAACATTAAATTAGTGTAGGGAACAAATAAGACACCAACAAAAAGCTCAACAAATGTATGGACACCACCAAACGAAATGGAAATAAACAATGGAGCAGTTATACACATGGCATGCCATCATCAACTGATGAAGAAGAGGCCAACTGCAAGGAATATTTCAACATGTGAGTTGTTGTTGCTGCTGATGATGATGGTGTTGGTGTTGGCGACGGCGGTGCCAAACGACCCTCCCAAGAGTTGCAGCTGATGATGTTGTTGTTGTTGACGGGGACGATGATGACGATCATACATTGAAATGTGCTTTAAATGAACCATGCTATATGTACGCGATGCAATGGTGTTGCCATTTATAACTACAATACACGAGATGCATGCAACAGACAATAATAGCAGCGGCAGCCAGCCAGCAGCTGCAAAATTGATGCCAAAGCAACTCAACTGTGTTTGCAAAGTTCACTTCAGTTCTTTTCTTCTATTTTTCTGTTTTTGTCTTTTTTCTTTTATTTCTTGTTTTCACAATTGAGATCTGTTGTATACACGTTTTCCTTTTTCATGTTATTTGTACGAGATTTGCCACACTTAAAGTGTGGCACACTCACTCACTGGTGATGGCAATTCTAACATACGTTGAACAGTGACTCTAAACGAAAATAAAAGTTCTCTCCTCTATGCACTAATCATCTACACGATTGATTGGAGACAGAGTCACAAATATTACATCCATTGTAAAAAGGTTGCAAAGTAACAGGAAACTGAAAAATGAGTAAAAAATCTCTTCGAGTGAAAACTAGTAAAAGAGAAGGCCACAGCAGTATTCAATATGGTATCGTGTATGTAAAAGAAACTGTCAAATTAAATAAGATTATTGTCAATCCTGATTCATCCCACCTTTTCATTAGGATAGAAAAAAATATTTGTAAGCATTTTACACGTTTTTGTAATGCATCAATTATTTTGAAACAATACATTGTCTTTTGACATAAATTTTTTGCCGAAAATATAAACTCAGTCGTGAACATGAACTAGAAGCAGAAGGCGTAAATAATTTATTCAACGTTTTTGATGATTTTTGTTGTAAAAAAGCGGAAACAACATCAATGTGGCCAGTTTTGTGGACAAAATACCATGTGAAGTTAAGTGTATTTTACAAATGCTCATCCAAATAATTCTTTACTTACTTATCTCCCTTAACATTCCATGAGGGAACAGACGAGGAACCTCTTTCGAATCAGTGAGCTTTACACGATGTATATAGTTAGTATACTCGCTGACCGGGACCTACTGTTTAAAATTTCTTGGAGATTCATCTCTTCATTGCCAGTCGCGGCATTTAAGAGATGGAAAATGTTTTGATGGACTTATCAGGATACGATCTTGGGTTTGCTGAGTGATAGTGACACACACACTGCTAATCACCTACCAATTAAATTAATTTATTTATTGTATTATTTTCATTGACTTAATTAATTTTAAGACTAAAACATTTCATAAGAAACAGATGGGGACCTGGGTAATCAATGTCGTCAACATCTGTATTTTTTTAAATTCAAATATTCAATCCAAGTATGGTCCAAATATTGTACCATATTAAAGCTAAATAAATTGGCTTTGACGTTATAATAAGTAATAAATATATTCATAGAAGTCATATCTAGAGTTTCGACCATTTTTTTTTATAAAAATAACTCGAACATATTTTAAAATTTAATGTCGCCTCACAATGGCTTAATGGAACACAGATAATTACGTGCTTCGATAAGCTTTCCAACGATACCCTTTTTGTCTGCGAAATTTCGGGACCTGTCGCATATGTCCCTAAAGTGAATTTAAGTCGTGGTCGCAAGTATTTTTTACTTTCTTCACAATTATCAGCACATTTTTGTTTTTTTTTTCTGATGCTTACTATGAAATTACTTTTAATTTTTCGTTTCGAATCAATGTGCAGAAATTGCCAGTCACTTGTAATTGGACAGGGGAATTATGCAAAGGAAAATACAGAGAAAGGAAGACAACAAGGAAAGTGTCTATGTTTTCCTGCTACTCTGCCATCCTCCTGGTCTGGGCAATTGGTTTGGCATGGTTTGGTTCAATGAATTGCCGGATTCCTTTGTTATGTGTGCACCGGCAACAAACATCTCCCAGACGACGACAGCATCAAAAGCAACACAACGAAATGAAAATGTCATACGCCGACGCTGCGTTCATTGTGTTCCAATGCGAGTGAACTCATAAATAAACACTAGAGAAGAAAAGTTGTGTCGTATTTTCATTTATTTCACAATTAACAGCAATTGACTGAATGTTGATCGTTGTGCCGGAGGAAAGTCGGAGGTGAAATACCACAAAGAATGCAATGGTGTCGCCAGTGCGTAGGTGTTAATACAAAATAATAACGTCCGCCAACAGCGCATAGAATATGTATGTATTTACCCACGTGTTGTTCTAATATTTACGATAATAACCAGTGAGTATGTAGGTCTAAACGAGAGCTATTTAATTTCTATGCCAGCTGTTGATTGGTAATTTTACTCCAATTGGCCACCAACTGAAAATCAATACCCGAAACCATTTCACTTCTTAAAACGGAAGGGGTGAAATTTCCTAGCTGCCCGTGTCAACTTGATGGCTGGCAGTAGCTCTTTATCAACAACACGTGAAATACCATAAAAAAAAAAGAATTTGGAAAGTTTCCAAAATTTGTGAATACCTATTCTTTATTCATATGTTTGTATGTACATATATACGACAGTCGTCATCTATTTTTTCATTGCTATGCTCGTACAATAGACGCTGCAAAGGAATTCATTGAAACACTTTGATGACCCAAAAAAGTTGTCTTGGAGGACAACAAATCGATTCATTCCTCAATGCAAGACAAGTAATTCAATTACCCCCTTGTTTCATGACCTACTCGATTTGGTATCCAAAATACAATAATAGTATTCTCGTATCCATACATATAGGCGCGGTCAAAATAATAGCACCAACAAAAAATAAATTAGTTCAGCATTTCAACGATTGTTCCGTTAATATGAAAATCATGAAAACGCATTAAACAAAACTTGCATGTATAAGTTTTCAACAGTATAAACATTTCTATACATAAACAAAATTAAAGTTTAAAAAATATTTAAAATTTTGTTTATGTATTCATAAAAATACGCTGAAAAAAAATAGCTCTTTAGCAGCTTTTCAAAAATGTACTTTGTACATCAAAAAATAAATTACGCAAAACTTTACAAAATTATTGCAATATTTTATAAAGTAAATTAAATTCCTTAATACTTGGTTAACTGAACTCTGGTCCATTCAGACATTCAAAACAAATGTCAACAAACACTACTCCCTCTTTCCTCCTTCCGATACCCTAATATCCTACCGCTAACACAATGCATTGCATTTATAGGGGAATCCCCTGAGTGTTGGCCATCTTCAAGAGGCCATTAGTGCTATTATTTTGACCGGCACTGTACAATGCTCATATGTATGTAGAATGCATAGTTGAAAGTGTTTTTTCTAGAACAGGATTCAACAAAGTAAGGTCGGCAATGTTTGAAATCAATTGAATTGTTAATAGAACAATTTGTGGGTGGTAGATTTAAAATTGTCGACGACATCTAAACTTTGTGTTACCCACCCATATTTTCTACTACTTGAAACTTGACCTGAAAATGTACATGTGCATTATATTCGAAAGTGTTTTAAACAAAACAAAAACCTCGAATGGTTTTGTGTTTAAATTTTTGGACTTTTATTCGCACACACACAACTCTAGAGGATACTACACAAAGGATAATTTAGTCGAAATTCCAATATACAGTTTAGTCTGGACTATTGGTGTCAGATAGTCAAAAGCGTTTCTAAGAAAATGGTCTAAGGTTCCAAATAAGGGTTTGTACAGTTTGCAATTGGAATGTAAAGGATTTGTAACGTACCACGTGGCTCGTTTATAGAATTTATACAGTAATCCTGTAAATGGCTCCAACATTAAGAAACTAAATTGAGAAATTGGAATAAATACGGTCGACATTTATCGGGAAATACTTTGTGGATTAAAACTCATTTCCTTGGCCTATTCCAAAAAGTCAGACTTTAAACACCAATAGCGAATTCAAACTCAACTAAGGGTTAAAATAGCGTTTGTTTCGTTTTTAACATATGAATAATTATTAATATTAAGTGGTTCCTTTTTGAATTATATGATATTTTGTTTGCCATTCGAAATATTGAGAGAACATCAATATCATGTTTTGCGCTTGAATAACTTTGGCAAATAAAGAAAATTTATTGACTTTATTGAAAATATATTGTGGCCAAACTGAGCCTGATGCGCATTTTGCACAAAGAGCTCGCTTCCAAGGTCCAATTTATTCAGTCGTTGAAGGCACACGACCATCCGCTTCGTTATCGCTCTTCTTTCTTGCTTCATCTTATCTGAAGAAGCTCACTCACTACAGCAGCTGGGGATCAAAAAACACACACAGAGAGTCACAGTTTGTTACGGATTTTGAATCGGTCCATATTATTTTAAAAATTATGCGCTTAACGGAGAGCTCTACAGAGGCATGATAGATGAGTTTTTGTGTCCCTAGATTTGAGAACCAAACCTGGACGATCTTCGGTTTCCGTACTGCAGAACCAGTCCACGCCCCAGCCGTCTCACCGACCTGAATTTGCTATTTCATAGCTGCGATTTGATGCATGTGCCTTATCATATTTTCATATATTACCAAAATCATCTTGATTTCATGAAGTCGTTTCATTTAACAACATTTACCGAATCGAGTAGACTTATGAGCACATATATGTTTAACATCTTTTAAATCTCTCTTACAAAATACCTTTTTTATTACTTCGTTTAGTTTTTTTTTTTTTTGCTTTACATGATTCACGCAAAATAAATTATAGCCTTAATAAAAACCATTGTCTTCTGACCTTGGCAAAACCCTTTTTCATGTCTTTATTCAATGTCTCGTCGTCAGTCTGTCAGTCGTCAAGTAGGTAGAACTAGTTTGTGCAAGAGTATAGCCCCACCGTTCATATAAAGAGCGTGCACACGACGACGAAACACATAAATTGAACTTGCTGCCGTCTGTCGTTATTGATCTTTAACTTTACGTTTTTGTTTTTTTTGCTGTTATAAACAATAACATAAAAAAAGATTATAGTATTTGTTGTGCCACAAGTCCAAAGTATATTTTGTTGTACAATTAACGACGTGAAACTAGGGTAGCAGTGTACCCCACCAGTACGTTTAATGACTTTTTAAACAATTGACTCATTTGCTGGTACACAACAAAACGATTTCGTAAATCAAGATATGGAGAGGAGATTTTAAGTCCACAAGTGATTTGTGTCGTTGGAGGAAATCCTGAGGACAGTGTATGACGTGGTCGGTTTGATGGGAGAGATAAGTTTAACACTTTGATGGTGACTTTTGATTGGAGGTTTTGTATTGAAAATAATCACAAAACGTGCGCCAAATATCAGGTAGAATACATAAGACACATTTTGTTTTAAATCAATTCACACCCACCCATACCGACCGAATGGGCTACATCCTCATGACGTAGGGACAGCGTACAAATTATGGTTCGATCCACAATGGAGAGGTGACAATTAGAACCATCCTCAAAAATATCAGCTAAATTGATAAATATCAAAATAAAAATAATGATATGAGACGATAGGGTATTAATAACAGATTGCGCATAACCACAGAAAATTTACGTTCATCACAGGATGAAATGTATACCAGTACTGATGTTTTGAATCACATGTACCTTTAAAGCTGACAGTTTTTAAAAATCTCATACTGACAGATTTTTATATGTATTTTGTAATTTGCTTTCATTTGATCACAGGCTAAAATGATGTTTTCCTCAAACTGTGCGTTTATTGAAAAAAAAACACGATGCCGTGAAACGTAAGCGTTTCAATACAAATGTTGATTTTTGAATATCGAAACGACAACTCGAACGACTGGTCACATTCGAATTGATGCATCCACCAACGGTGCGTCCTTTGCGCAAGATACAAATATGTTGAGAGACTGATCGCTAAAGGATAACTCTGCGGTCACTTCGATTACAATAACTCAACATTTGACGCACCATCCTCATTAGAACTTTCAACAAAGACTTAATTATTGCTAGCAATTGAAAGAAAACGAACATCCACTTCGTTATCGCATCGTTATCTGCTTTGACCAAGATGTCATCTTTTCTGTGGCGCGCATTTTCCTCTGGGCATTTGAGATAACAAATAAAATAGCGAATCTGCGGCTGTCTATGTATAGTGCGAGAAACGATCATTGATTTGTGTTAAATATCCTATTTTAAGATGTTAAATCTTTGCAATTTCTTCAAAAAATATAGTCAACAATGCGAGCCAATACAATTTAAACCCAGAAAAGTTAAAACTCTGATACATTGATAAAGAAAAATTCACTTCACTGATGCGGTAAATAAATTAAAAAAAAAAAAAATCCCACGCTATCAAATTGAGGGCGCGCAATTCAACAACGACAACTTCAATTGCGTCCGATAGGAACGGAAATTTGTTTCGAAAACAAACGAAATATTCAACTTTAGAAACAAACGATGCTTCACCGTCAATTGTATTTTGAAAATAGAGCGCAAAAAGCAATTAAGGGCATTTTGGAGAATTAAACAATATTGGAACGAATGATGTAAATACATACATATGTGTATACATGCAGTGTACGTGCATATGTAAAGCGTATGAAAACAAAAGATACGAAAATTTGCAACAATTTCAATTATAAAATTATCAGACAACAACAGCAGCGGCAACGACAACAATAATTCATTGGCACATTTTGTTCTTCTTGGTGGGGTGGTCGTGATATAGTTGTAACCGCGATGATACGCATACATGCATTTATGTGTGTGCGTATGTTTGTATATACATCGAGAGGGAAAATTCGCAAGGCTTTCTCATAGAATATCTTCAAATGACTTTCTTTTAAGTTTATAAAGACATTCCTAAAAATGGCCAGGAACCTTCTATATGCCGGCGACTTGACAAGTAAGAGATTAACCTATAAGCCCTGTAAAACTTCTCTACAAAAGCCGTCTTCAAATAGTAGACGCCAGTCAGAGAGTATAGAAAATTATGTCGCGCGCAGCTCACTGGTTTGTAAGAAGTTCCCCGTCTGTTAAGGATATAAGTAAGTGATGCTGCAAGCTCTTCTACAAAAGGCCTACTATCAGGCCTTGCTTTTGACACGCACCATAGTGCCATTAATATATGAACGTACTACATACACTGCAAATCATTTGAATACGAAACTAATCTATTTTTTTTTTTTTTTGTCATCTAAGGACTCACTTGATTTCTTGTCTTTCGTTTAATAACAAAAGCAAAGAAATGCTTGAGGTCGTCTCCGGGCGACATGTTACCGAAATGGGTTCCACTAACACGGCATCTTCGTACATCCGGAAATGCCGCCTAGTAGAAAAATGCATCCAGAAATCGCAGACAAATTGTTGTTGTTGTAAAAGTTCTGCTGCTGTTGCCGAAAGTACTTGTCTGTGGAATAAATTTTAATTAATATGTGGGTGTTTCCAAAGTAACGGTCGTTACCGATTTTCGGTGATTTTTGAAATAAAATTCCAACCTAAGAATATATGTCAGGAGGATTGCTTAATTTTGGACCTTCTAAAGTTCAAGCATCGGTAGCAGCCAAAAGAATTCATAAAAAATCTAATTTCAATACTATTTTTGACCATTAAAAAAGTAACAGTCGTTACTTTATAAATGTGCTGTTTTCAAATTTCGGAAACAAATATCATGTATTGTAAAATTTTGCACAGGATGTGTCAAGTAAAAAATCTCATTAAATTCTTTGTAATGTTTTCTTTAAGTAATAGGTTTATTTTCAAATCAAAGAAAATTAGTTCCCAAAAAAAAATGTTTTTAAAAAGTAACGGTCGTTACAATATAAAAAAATATACGATTTTTGTGTTTGAATTCATTTATTGTGGGTAACAAAAAAAACATATATTTTTGTTAGTATAAAGAAAATTTAAGTTCATCCTTCGGAAAATGACAGATACATTTGTTTTGTGTAATATTAGCGGAAAAATACATAACAAATAATAATTTTATTTTTGAGGTGTAAGGGGTCATTTTTTTGGAATTACCCATGTGTCATTTAGGTGGTGTGATGTTGGTAAGTGAAGGAACCGTGCCACCTCTGTTGGACGTGACCACAAATCAATGGGTCGGAGGTGGGATTGGATGGACAATTAAATAAATACACAGTGTCATAAGGGAAGGGCATCTGTTTAGAGTGCCTGGAACAATGCGTTCTCTGTAGCAATTGAGAATATTGCTCCAGCCAGCTCTTAGTTGTGCCAGGGTATAACGAGTTTAACTTGGAAGTTGCCGCTCTGTATCCGTAATTGCAGGAGGATGTTGGTTAAGGACTTTATTGCATCTGTAGCCACTTATGACTTGGAAAACCGCCAGTTGATGCGTATTTTTCAGGGCATTCGAGATTGACAATCGGTTGACGTCCACAGACAAATTGTTGTCGCTTTGATGATAACATGATTATGTCAAAACTCTCAGTAACGGTTCCATATTATTGTTATTTGATCTAATACGCTAACGACCGGGCCTTTTGTTTTGAAATTTAGGTCTGTATTAAAATGCTTTATTTAATTTTTAAATATAAACGAAGAATGGACTTTAAAATTCTAAAAAGGCGACCGTTCAAATTCTATTTGTAACTGGTGTGTGTGTGTTTTTTTTTTGGCAGATTTCCTGAGCCGAAGATGTTTTATGATGTCGTATTCAAAGAATTCGCAGTGTACATCCACTGAACTCATTTTTTATTAATGGGGGGTGATGGCGTTATGATGATATTGTGATTATATACTTGCAATCACACAAACATACATTAATTGTTACGCGTGTGTATGTGTGTGCGTGTATGGGGATATGTTGGGTATCTGTGCGACTGCACGATATGATATGAACGAGTGTATAACCACATCAAGCAAACAATAGGACTCAAGTGTTAAATGTGATTGAACTTTAAAGTGTAATTCAACCATAACATGAATGACATGACTGACTGACATCGACAATATTGTAACATAAAAATGTCAAAATACTTAAAATGAAAAACAACAAAAAAGATGAGAAGACAGAATTGTGTGTGTACTTGTCTGAGTATTGCAAAAAAATAATAAACATTTTATAGCAACATATTAAGCGCTCTATGAGAGTATTCGTATAATGGCCGGACGGACCCCTCACCATTTCATATTTGTGGGAATGACAAAATGAAAACTATTTAAGATTTTTCATCGACATATGTACATACATATGTTAGAAAATACATTGTACGTATGTTTATGCTGAGGATTTTGATTTCGATGCAGATACAGATGTTTTCAAACAACGCATGTTTTTACATAAGAAGAACCAAGTCCAATTCTAGAGACAGTGGTGAATGTGTGTCACATACGTAAGTATTTCTTTTAACATTACATTACGGAATAAACGGGGAACAAATTAGTCGACTGTGCGCGCCATAATTTGCATACCCACTGAGCGGGATCTACTTATTAATGCCGGCTCCGAATGGCAAATACTTTTTCGATAGAAGTGTTTCAAGTTTAGACGTTTCACTCGAACTCGTAAAGTCGCTTCCGATGTGATAATAGCGCTGGTGGCTTTAAAGTGTTTTGATGTTCTTAAGAAGATTTGAACATTGGTTTCTTATTTGACTGTCGCATAAACTGCTTTATCACACCCCGAACGCCCACTGTTTATAATGTTTTTAGTTTTGCAATACCAAGACAAATTTAATGAGGTATTACTTAATTCAAGAATTTCGTTATTAATTCATTTTTGGTATCGCATTCGGCCTATGAGAAATCTTTTGGGTGTTAACTTTTAAAAATACTATAGTAATGTATGCAAAAAGGTCTAGAGATACACATTTTTGCATATTAATTGAAGTTTACTTATTTTGTGCGATTTTCATTGAAACGGGGTGACTCATGTATTCATCTAATTCAATGTAAACATAAAACGCACGCACAATAACACTATAACCCTATGCAATGACTGAGGGTCGCTTTTTGTTAAAAAAAAAACAATATCCAAGTTAAAAGGTTAATAAATGTACTTGACGCTGAAGCTGCTGGGAAACCTGGATTTTTAAAGCTGATTATATATTTTTACTTCCGGTGACAAGAAACTGTTTGCAGATTTTAAGCACTGAATAGAAAATAACCATACAAATTTAATTTTTCGAATTCAGAGTCATTATCCTCACTTTTGTGTGGTTTGTTCACGTTATTGTTTGTGGTATAAGACCAAAACTTAAAAAAGAAAGATAACACGGACTATACTGTTGGTTTGGTTAGCGTCGCAGTGTGAAATCCAGACTCACTTATTACAAGATCCTCCCATTGAACCATCCTGAGGGGCTCAAAAAGCTCCAGAGTCAGGTCCAAAACAATATCAGCCAGATTGTCTAGTTCCCTAATGAAATAAGAGCCCAGCGGTGATTCCCCGTACGCCAAGGTAGGTTTTTATATACCCTCCCTCCATTTCATGCCCACAGAGTCTGCAGCAGTCGCTAGAGGTAACCTTCAGTCTCACTGCATGCCATCCAGTCAGACAGTGACCCGTCATGAAAGCGAACGCTTCATATCTAATCGAAACACATCGGCTATTGTTTGTTACTATAGAAACTTTATCTCTCTATCATCAGAATCAGCACGGTAGACTCGAGTCTTCCAGCTCCCTCGTATATCCCTTTGACCCAGCACTCATATAAATTGGATGCTGAATTGCAGAGCCATCTTGTTCAGAGGTCGGCGGCAATCCAGGGCTGATGTTGTGTTCAGGCAGACAGAATATAGAGATTCACAGGAACAATGCGAAAATTGATCAACTTCATTTCAATAAATCTGAAACAGCATGGTTAGTTACAATTTTTACAATGGATTTAAGTAAAGACACATTTACTAAATCACTTTTTGAACCGTTACCAAAATAATTGCCTAATGAGTCACTTTAATTTACCGCAGTATATCCACGGCGAAAAATAATATTACGGATGAAGCATATCCATATATTTCCCTAGACAAGTATGTCATAGTGATTACTCTTAAAGTCGCCGGCAACTACGAGGTGGAAAATGGACGCTGACAAATGTTTTTGAAATTTCTCCTAATAGTCACACACACTCATGAAGATTTTAATATCATTTTATCTTGAATCCAAGTTCTGCAAGTGAAATTTGTCGTTTCATAAATTATTAGGAATACATTAGAAGTCTCAAGAAAATTTCATTGCGAAAATACTGTCGTTGCCCACTGCTATTAGTAACTTCCCATGGCCTCGAAGCGAAAGAAAGTTGGAAAAAGGTATTTCGGTATCCCATTTATTCAGCAACACATCTCAGGCGCAAACGGTTATAATCTTCAGTCTCCTATAAAAAATTAACAGCGATCGAAACACTCCGCTGCTGGATACATAAATGTTGGTGTTACAACTTTGCTACCATGTGGCACAGAGCTGTAATTCAAATGGTATATTGTCGTTTTAACTTCTCGTATAAGCGTTTTCTTTATGCGAGTTGGCATTCTGATTTTGAAATTGTTAATCTGTCGAAAGATAGTGGGACGTTATTCGAAGCGAAAGAGAGTGACTGACTATCGTTCGCATATGGTTTCTTGTGATATCTTTGAACAGACAGTTAAATGCGCATTTTCATTTATTTAAATTCAGAGAGCCTCTTAGGCCATATACAATTTGTGCAAAAAATTTTTGCATTCTTGCAATAATCCGATTTAATTGAATCTTTCGACTGATATTATATAAAATTGTACTTCGACTCTATGCCGAATGTAGGGTGTATGTGCTAAACGATGTAAATGAAAACAAAAGTAGTCTTGAACTATTAATTCCAATATCAAATGATAAAAGTGGCTCGCTCGTACTTTCAAAGTAAACAAATACAAAATGTTCTACGATATCAACCATGGCAGAAGCCACAGCAATACCAACAACAACACCACCGCCATTGTAAATAAACGTACGTTTGTTTGTAGTAAAATAGTAAGCGATGAATAGTGAAACGTCGCGTCGCGTACTTCGAACGTAAACCTTTTATTTGCGTTCAGGTTTTACTGAGTTTTTGTTTATTTACATTTTGCTGTTCTGTTACGTTTTAAATGATAACCGCCGAATTGCTCCAAACACACAACAAACGACAAAACAAAAAGTTAAGTAACTATTGAGTAGGAATGGGTATACAAAAATAAAAACAAAACAATACAACACATCATCATTATCTTTTCATATAACATTTGGCCCGTGTGTGTTTGTGTTACATGAACACACGTCGTATTGGCCCCGTCATAAGATGGAACTAATGCGCGTCCCTAGATTGTGAAGATGACTGTGATGATGGCAGCGGCAATGATGATGTCTATTGTGTCTGTCGTTGGTTTTTGTAACGATATGTATATGTATGTATGTATATGACAAATTTTCTTGAGTTTTGATAATTTCGCTTTTCATAATATTTTGTTGGTTTCTGTTTTGTGGCTGTTAGCGTTTGCCTTCGTTTTGTAAATAAATACAAACACACATCTTGACACCCATTAGGTGGCTGTTGGGGGCATGATTTACATGCAAACAACAATGTGAAAAAACAGAATCGAAAAAATGCCAACCTTACCATGAACATGTTACGTTCAATAGTACGAAATACAGGCGTGCCATGATATGACGTGCTAACTATATCATGCACTAATAAGTGGATCACAAAATATAAAAATTAAAATTTTAATAAAAAAAATCTCTGTTCATTGCATTTATTAATTCTCATTATGACAATTACACGAAGATATATGAACCGAAAGTTTATTACTCTAATTGGTTTATATTCAATTTCTAAGTCGATCTAGCTATGTCCGCCCATCTCTCGATTATGTGCGATTACGATGAAACCATACAGATTGTCTTATATCAGATCGATGTCGAACCCTATAGAAATATATTATAAGCAAATAACCAGTAGCCAGAAAAGTTGGACCATTTGTAAGGCTATTTTTATATATAGGCCCCATGTGAAGGTCAGTGCTGAGATGTTTCACCTCTCCAAAAACACCATATGACATCCGCCCTAATCACGAAGAGTATGTAAGCGTCAAAAAGAAAATTTTACAAGAGATTGTTTTTAGTGTTGTCCAGCATGCATAGGCGTGTGGTGCTTACGATTAAATCGAATTTGCTATATCTTCGTAAATATAATTTTTTAATTTATTTACTGTTCTATGAATTAATTAAAACTAATTTATTTCAAATTTTCCCAACGTTTCATTGGCTTTATTCCAACTTCTTCAGGGGTTATTTTTTGAAAATCAATTAGTTTTACATTTCACTTAATATTAAATTATTATTATTACTTAATATTAAAAAACGGGTCATCACGACACAGTTTTATACTAAAATAATAATTAAATAAATATAAAAGATTACAGTAAAACTTAACATTACTATCACAGTATACACGTCTATTTTGTTAAAAATATTGAAGTCAATATTGTAAACAAAAATATTTTGGGATTAAGAGCGTTGCAGAATTTTCTATAGAATTTCATTTCCGAAAAATGGAAATGAATGTTGGTTAATGGCGTATATCGTAGCCACGACCGGCTTTGGCGTTTCATTACTTATTACCCTTAACATTCTCTGCAGGAATAGGTGGGCAATTCACTCAATCCAGTGAGCTGTGCACGATATAATTTGTAATCTCATTGACCGGGGCCTACTGTTTAAAGCCGACTCCCAATGCTAATGACTTTTAGAGAAGTTTTACATGGTTCAGATATTACGTAAAGCCGCCGGCATTAACGAATCGGAATGGCAGCTGCTTTTGGTGGTAATGCAAACCTGATTTGTTGAGTGATAGTCGCACACATTACCTACCACTCCACCGACGACCACTTGACGTTTCGATACTTGTTAATAATGATAAGTTGGAATCTTTTACTCAAACACGACAATGAAAAATGTAAAATATTCGTACCCGTGACCCAGGGTAAATTGTGCGATCAGGGCTGTGGCAACTTTTGCTCGACTCCAGCATTTTTAAATAGCTCGACTTCCGCCTATACTATATATTACACTGAGGCGCGTTTGTATCTTAGAGATAAAAAAGTTCATATAATCGGAAATATTTCAAATTTTAAAAACTATTAACAGATAAACTTCTTTTCAATACATTTTATTTATTTTTGGGAAATGTAAGTAACTGAAACTCGGAATCGGAGTCGAGAAATTTTTCGACTCAGACTCCGGGCAAATTTATCAGACGCCGACTCCACAGCCCTGTGTGCGATAATAACACATTTAATCTAATAAAGGAACCCTAATCCAATTAAGTTGAAGATGGCCAAATGGATGAGGTAAACACTTCCGCTGATACAAACGTGTCACCACAACGTTCAGAAGTGCTAAATGTTAACGAATTTCAAGCCGAAAGCTTGGATGGGATTAACCAGCTTCTAACATAGATAAACCTATAACACTGCGATGATCTACAATTGAGTCGATATCGAGCAGTCGACATTCGACTCCGGACAACAGCATTCTAGTTTTCCGCAAATAAAATTTATTAATAGCATACTAAATATTTCGATTTCTAAACTGTTTGACTTTCCAGCAATACCCGTTGCATATTTAGAGCAAACATTTCGTCAATAACAATTAACACTTTTACGTCAACAAAGCCAATATCAGCGGATATAATAATCGTTATCAGCTCCCTAACTGCCCCTCATCATCCTCAGCAAACAAAGAAATGTTCTACTGAGGAGTACACAACATATTGTGGATGGTGCTATATCTAACACAAATAAAACAAAAGTCCCATAACACGATCAATAATTTAGATTAAGGGGGAAAAACAAATACGTAAATTATAAAAGCTCTCAAATGTACATTTGCCCAAACAAATTGTTGGCCAAAGTGTTTGTTTTTAAATCCATATAGTTCACAAACGATTTAATCCAGAAGCGAATAAAAAACATTTTATTTCCAGGAAATCTATTTTCACAACACACTCTACTGTACCAATTACTACACACAAAACCCGGCAATATGAGAAAATATTAGCAATATTTTCTTTGTACATTAGAATGTTATTTTTCGATTAGCCCTCGTATGTGCATTCGAGGAATATATTCATTACAATACTTCTTTTTCCGATCTACATCTGTCGGTACGTTTTCGCTGATAAATCTAAAGGCTTGCAGTGCAAGATTTGATTTGTTTGTTTTTTTTCAGAAATGTTGAATGAAATGTTGATTGCGGAATAATAAAAGATTGATAGCAATAAAAATCTAAATCTAAACAAAGACCCAAATGTTCTAAAACCAAAACACAAAACCTCGTACATTTCCTTTGACACGCTTAGATTTGCTTTGCATTACGCAATTGAGGTTTTGTGTGGATAAGTGTGTGTGACTTATGACAGCTCAAACAAAAAATTATGCGATCACAAGAGTACTTTGTTAATAGCACTTAGTTACTCTACTTGCACTTGTTCCATTTTCGGTTTTTTATATTTGCAATGAAAAAGGAATGTTTTGTGTTTTCATCCCTCATCTCTAGTGTTTTTTGACATCCGAGTTCAGCTCAGGTGTTAAATGGCACACTGTGCTCATTGACGTCCTTTTGGGTCAGACTGTGAACCTAATCATCTTTTTTGAGGATGACTGCAACCCTGTCATTGAGCTTGACCAAATTCTGTAATAAATGAACAAATAACAAATTGTATCGAAATTGGACTATTATTTGTTCATATGTATATTAATAGGCTGAATAACTTACGGCTATATGCGGCAACAACTCGACTAATGGAATTATCTGAATGGTGGATATTGGCGAATATCATAGCCACGACCGGCTTTGGCGTTTCGTTACTTATTTCCCTTAGCATTCTATGCAGGAATAGACGGGTAATTCACACAATACAGTGAGCCGTTCAGGATATAATTTTTAAACTCATTGACCGGGGCCTACTGTTTAAAGGAATGTTTTCATCTCTAGTGTTTTTTGACATCCGAATTTAGCTCAGGTTTTAAATGGCACACTGCTCATTGGCGTCAGGTTGGGTCAGTTTGTGAACCTAATCTTCTTTTTTAGGATGACTGCAACCTCTGTCATTAAAATTTATTTGATCGTCGGCTAAGTCCTCCAGAGTTCGGGGACAAAAGGCGAACGATGAATGATTTGATCGCCGACGAAGTCCTCTTGAGGTCCGGGACAAACGGCGAACGATAAGTGACTCATTTTTATAAAGTCGAGTCAGGGTGTTGATGAAGTCCAGGACGAATACGAATTATTACAGACGTTTTCATTAGCCCTGGCAATGGGAACAGGAATATTATGTGTTTAAAAACTTTCATGTAAAGCAACATGTCAGAATAAGCATCGTGGGAAATCTATAAAGTAATCGACTAATCGTAACTCCAGATATTTTTTCTAATACTATCAACTAAAATAGAGGAAAGGCTCATTTAACAAATTCTAAAAACAAAGGGTATTTTGTTTTACAGAATATAACCGTCAAATTTTATTATGTAGATGTGTTCAATTTAACAAAAACCAAACATTTTGTTTTGGCAGCTTTGTTTATGCTTATTGACATTCCATGAAGGAACATACGCGAATCAGTGATCTGTCCACGATATAATTTGTATACTCACTGACAGGGACCTAGTGTTTTACAGGGCTTCAAGAAAAGTCGCCAGCATATACGAGGTGGAATCTGAAAAATGGTTAATGGTCTTACCAGGTTTCGAAGCTGGGTTCAACTGTGTGATGGTCGCACACACACCCTACAAAACCAATTCTCTAAGGACCCTTGTGTCTTGTATTGGGATGTATCAATGTCCCGTAAGGCCCCTTAAAGTTCATTATTCTAAAAACGTAAACTTTTCCTAGCACAGTTGAAGTTCATCAGATCCGTTTAATAAAATTTATCTGGCATAATAAAGATAAAGTGTGCATCATTCAGTGTCGGCTTCCATGCCGACATCCAGTAATTCAGTTTCAATGTTTACACTAATGCCTTTAGTTTAGTCATACAAAAATTAAACAACAGATTGGAAGATAATCGCAGACTCAAGTACCTAACAAGCATCTGTACAACGTGAGAGGTGCAGAAGAAACCGCACCAGATAAATAACCGATAGTATGAATCATGATAATGACACGCGAGTATCAAACCACAAAAAACAAAAGAGTAAAAATAATCAATGACTTTTTTTTTGGAAGAAAAGGAACAAAACAAAGCGAAAATTTTTATATTTTACAACTTAACGAAATTCGCAAATCTTGTCGGTCAGCGCAATTCCTAAGAAGTGTATAAATAACATACTCGTGATAAAAAAAAACACGAACTTTTTGTTGAACTTACTTTGGATCTTGGATGCGTATGGATACATCATCTGTGGAGCGTTGCTTGGACCGCATAGGCGTTGATATCACTGTGGAACCGTACACGCGTATAGCCTCATCGGTTTCCTCTTCGAAGGCGTCATGGATGGAAAAACGTTTTTCCTTGCCCTGACGGCCAACGGAGAAATTACCGTTGCTATTATGCATTTGTACGGCTGGTGGATGGGATAGTTTGGGTGGGTGGGTGCGAGGGTGCGTGTCTTCAAATGCGTGCGTAAGTGTTAAATGACTATGGATGGATGGATTGCTTTTGTTTATTTCTTTTTTCTTGCTTGGTTAGGCTACTCCACTACCTCCAGTTGCTGCTGATCTGCTGCTGCTATCGCTGTTGTTGTTCTTCGTGTTGTTTTTCTCGATAGAAGCAAGCAACACAAAACAAAGAAACCAAAACAGAAACACAGCGCCACGAACCAGTCAGAAAATGTTTGTTTGTGTGGTTTGGTTTATTTTATTTCACACTGAATTTATTTTCTTTTATTTTGATTTATTTTTTATTTGTACTCGTGTCGTATGTGTGAATTTTCACTATCAATTAACATAATTTCATTTGTATTTTGTTTTTCTTCTAGTTTTTATCCTTTTATTAAGCAAGATTTATTTATATTTTCATGTTGTATTGCTGTTTTCACTTTAGAAAAATTTATTTTACTTCGTTTTCTTGACAAACAAAAATAACTGATGGTAGATTGCTTGCTTTTCCTTCTTATTTTCTCTTACATTCTTTGGGATTTTTCACAATTACATTACTTTTTCGTAAAATTGGCTCATTTCATAATATCAGCACAAGATTTATTTGTTACTATTTTCACACTTAGATTAAAATTTAGACAAATTATTTTTTTCTATTTTGGTTGGTCGTTGTCTTCGACTACACCACACAAAAATAATCGACAATTACACGGTCGCAACTCAACAACAACTGCTCCAAGATTCTCTCTCGATTTTTGTTGTGTACGATAAATCTGTATTCAGCAACAGTGGCTGTCACTTTTCGTTGCTTTGAATAACGATTATTCCTACCGATTTTATTGGTTTGTAACTCGATTGGTGGTTTTAGTGATAAATAAAAGTGAAAGGCCAAAATCACAAATGTGACCATAGTGTGACCACTACACAGCAAATGTTTTCCTCTCTTTTTGACAGATAGTTGTTTGTTTTTAAGGTACGGTCACACTTGGAAAATATTTCTCGAAAATATTTTTGTTCGTATTTCTACAAAGATTTCCCAAAATAACACAAGGTTGATATAGAGGTTTGAGAAAACATGTTTTCCGTGTGGTCACACTTGAACAAATATTTCAACGAACTGTCAAAAGACAGAAATTTGTGAGTATGATGAGGCAGTAGGACGATAGTTTTTTATATTTTGTGTTGCGGAGCTTCAACGATGGTGACCATGGAAGAGGTTCGAAACTCAAAATATAGCGTATTGTAAAATCGATTTACCATCACTAATTGGAATATTTTTTTTGACATTTCAAGTGATTAATCGATACTACGATAATAAACTCGATTTACCAATCACTAATTGGAATATTTTGTTTTTTGACATTTCAAGTGATTATTTAACAGACACCGCAGCATTTTCGTTAGATTTCATCATTTGTTTAAGCATAATTTCAATAAAAACCAAATTAATAGAATGTTGGCTCTACGCACATCGATGCGTTACAATGCATCAGCGACGAAATTATTACGAAATACCATAAATTCGGCTAAACTAATTCAAATCAATCCTGATACAACAACACCCACCATACTCAGAAATGTTGGAACATTTAATTTGCAGACACAGCCGGCTTTTCTAAATGGTTACTTGCAGAGAAGACAGTTCGCTACAAAACCCACAACGGACGACAACGTAGACACGAACAAGTTGGAGCGTGTTTACTATGGTTCTTTGGCCTCACGAATGAAGGCCGTTAAGGTTTTCTCTTTGACCACCAGCTTGGCCGGCTTAGCCGCCCAGCCAATTCTAATGGAACAAGGCATGAAATTAGGTGGCACTGGTATGGCTGTATTTTTGTGCGGCTTTGGTGGTTTCTTTACATTTGTCACACCGCTGTTGTTACATTTCATTACAAAGAAGTATGTAACCGAAATCCACTACAACCCGGAGACTGGCGAATATGTGGCTACAACAATATCATTAATTTTACAAAAAATTAAGGTAATTTGAGTTAGACCTACTTGACACAGAACAAATTTAATGATTGATTGATTTTCAGACTAAATTTCGTCCCAGTGATGTAAAGATTCCCGAAGTGCCTGGAATGTTCACATCGTTTGTTGTAGGCAATAAGCCCTTACTCGTTGATCCGGCCCTATTCGAAGATCCTGAACATTATGTACGGATAATGGGCTATGATAAACCCATAGATTTTAAATTGGAATTGACGGAAACGTCTACTGAACAAAGAGATAGTACAATTAAACCAAATAAATAATTTATATTTAAGAAATATAATTTGATGTCAAGTCTAATTTTACTATTTTTTCCGAATTTCACTTTGTCGGACTGGATTACTGGTAATTCAACAGTATGCCGCCACTGCTGACGTTATCACTTACTGAAGGCTACGACAACCTCCAATTGATAGATATCTCCTGTCTTTTGACTGGCTCCATTTTAAATTTTGTCGGTTTTTGCATGAATTGTCTATTAATAATCTAAAAATTATAATGGCTATAATATATGTACTGTCTTCAGGGTTCATTAACTGTATATGGTCTTTTTGGCAAAAACATTTCTAAGAGTATGGTAATGAAATATGTTGATATAACTGACCGTTAAAATCTTGTCAAATGCAGCGGGGGCTATAGCACCACAGGCAAATTGTCTAGTTACGCCAATGGTCAAATGTCCTTTAATTATTTATTTGAACTCATGCCCACCAACCCAAGGAAAAAGTGGCCGAAACATCTTTACATTAAACGTCTGCATTGTGCCATGTGTTCGTGTCTAGTGGTTTTCAAACTAATATTGTAAAATGTGGAGTGGCCAGATTAGTCACAACAACAAATTAGACTTTCAGTTTAACAATTTCATATTCCAATTGATGTTTTTGATAATTTTATCAGCACTGATTTATTAATCTAATGTTAAAGATGTTAACTAGAATTAATTAATATTATAGAAAACAATTGTTTCAAGCTACACAAAGTTTAAATAAAATGCAGGGGAAAACAAGCAAAGATGTGGCACCTCTCATTTCTGTATTCCTGTATTTCATTCATTGAATCGGAGAGAGTCGTAGTGTTTGTTTTGTTCTTCATCATTGTATTTTATTTACCCATCCATTTTCAACATAAAAACCGGCCCGAAATATGTCTTTGAATGATTTAAAAATTGTTATCGAATTCAGGTGAGCCTTTTGCAAAGTTTATCCTAACTAGACATTCGTTTTCATCGTCGTGTACTTTCCCAGTGCTGGAGCTGAGCTGCTATTTGACAACATAAAGAAGCGGGATGTCACACTGCCATCAACGGAAAAATGTAAACATGATCATGATTTTTACAGTAATTAAATGTGAAATTTATGTATGTTGTTCTTTAAGGGACTATGCTTAATTTGCTGAAATGGATGAAAGTTAATATACTACGGGAAAGGCCCGAACTGTTTATTCAAGGAGAAACTGTGTAAGTATATATAATATGTATATGTATATAATATATATTTTCTTTCGATCACAAACAATCGTATTTCATATGTACTATTGTATTTTCAATATCTCTTTATTGCAGACGACCTGGCATTTTGGTTCTCATCAACGATACCGACTGGGAACTACTGGTATACAATTTTTTCTAATTTTCTTTTTTCTTGTATAAAATGTTAATTTTTGAATCGTTCATTACAGGGAGAGTTGTCCTATGAGCTGCAACAGAACGACAATGTATTGTTTATTTCAACATTGCATGGAGGATGAACAGAACTGAAGGAATAAATGCGTGTTATATTTAGCTGTATCTTAATGCAATTGTCAAAGCATAAAAAGTGTGTGAAAGCCGTAAATAAATTTTTAAAATTTTCTAGTAACAATATTTGTTGTCTTATAGTCCCACATAATTACCAATCACCCAGCAGGTTGGATTCTATTTGCGTACTCCGTATTGCTTGCTCGATTTTTGGATATCTCCAGCATTGGGATTTTTTATTACTTCATTGGGTCTACAGCTTTACCTCAACAAGCATATCAGGTCTATCTACATCTCTATGGCTGTAGACTTCCTATATTTATATCGGCAGAGCCGGAGAAGAGCAAAGTCTTAGCCGTCTAGAAGTACGAAATCATCCCCGATGTTTGGAACCTTAGCGAGTCCAATTCACAAGAATTAAGCAAACATGATTCCGCCAACATCCGCGGAATGAATCGCCTATCTATTGCCTACAAGAACTTGTGCATATTGTGTGAAAAATTTACTGAACTGGTCCAGACCAATAAGTGTGGCTTCACGCCGAATAAATCAATAGTTGTCCAAGCCTTCACACTTTGCTGGATCCTGGAAAAAACCATGAACAACATCGTCACGTCGATAAGACAAAATTTGTTTGAAACCATGTCTGCGTGTGAGTTCCCAGCCAAACTTGTACGACTTTGTATAAGGAATCTTAGTGTTTGGCTGTTTGGCAAACGTTGCAATGTCGAGGTAGTGGAAGAATCTATATACCTCGGCACCGTCATCAAGAGAAATAACAATGTCAGCATCGAAATAAAGTGAATGGTCATGCTGGCAAATAAATGCTAATTGGGGATATTCCACCTGTGGTTCTGAAAGGCGCCGAAACATGGTTAGTTGCGAAATTACACACATCCCGACCTAATAGTTGCCAATTAAAGCACCACGCAAAATAAGATTTGTAAAAAAAGCCTGAAACATCCATATACCATTACAGAATGTATTTTGCCTCTCCTGTAAAATTTAAATATTGGACATACTTCCTTTATATACCTAAGTCGCGTTATCATCATTTCATTCCACATTATATTAAAATAGTTCCCAGTTCAGCAAGAGAAATTCTTGTAAATAGTGCTTAAAAACCATCTGGTAACAAAGGCTGATACAGTCAGTTTGAAAACGACTGCATTTCAATATTCTTGTGTGTAGCATGTGTTTGCGTTCGCCAATGCATAGAATTCCTATTATCTTTTTTGTTTCACTCTGGGTATATATACTTCGAAATACCAGTGTAAGTGCTGCGGTGTTCAAATGATGAATAATTTTTAACCCTTAATTTTTCGTGTGGGCCTGCGCCTTTGGGCGTAGGGACGTAATTCTGATTAACACCACTAAACGAATTTTACTTTTATTAATTCATTTATATTACAAAAAAAAAAGAAGAAACAAATTTTGTTAGAGAACTATCTATGATGCTTTACTGAATCATATTTGTTTGAGATTGGACGCAAAAAAGAGGCGATTTTCGAGCAAAAACATTCGGAAATAAAACTAGATCTAGAAAACAGAACTAGAAAACAAAATAGTCTCGTTCTATTCACTCTGAATAGATCGATTCCAAAATTGATCTATTCAATTCCATGTAACTCCATTTAAAAATAAAAACTGCTCCCAATTTTTTACAAATGGTTCTTTCCATAAAAAATGTACCGCCAATACTAAAAATGTAACGATACACGCTTCCACAACGCATTGAAATTATTAAAATTCACTACAAAAATGGTGGAAATCTTGCAGTCATAGTTCGCAAAACTAAAAAGTTACCGGACTGTGTTATCTCTCGAAGAGATTGGCCACCGTGATCTTGTGATTTGACACCTTGCGACTTCTACCTTTGGGGCTACGTGAATCATACGGTCCACGCCAGCACCCCAGCGTCAATTCAAAACCTCAAAGAGAGAATTCGTGAGGCTATCGAGGACATAGGGCAGCCATTTTGCGATTTGGTTATGGAAAATTTCATGAAAAGGATATGGTCCTGTAAGCGTGGTCGTAGTGGTCATTTGGCTGAAGTTGTTTTTCATACAATACCTTCTTTAGTATGAAATAAACATCCAATCATTTATCTCAAAAAATTCAATTTTTCTTTGAATATCAAAATAACAGCTCTTGTTGGAGAACCCTGTATAAACCCTTAAATAAAGAACCAAACGTATATTTTACGGCAACGAATGTCCGTAGTCTTGCTGAGATTTCGAAAGAAGTTTTGTGTAAAAAGGCAGCAGACAAATTTAACCACCGAGAGGAGTCTTGTTCCATTACAATTCAAACTTTACTAAAATGTAATTCCAAACGAAATAATCATGGCAGAATCCAGGATGATGTGTAATCGGTAAATCGTGGCCGCATATCTTAAATATGCAATCTACTTCAGTGTCTACTTCAAGTACATGGATATATTTAACTTACCAGAGTCATATTCAAACGAAGGCAATGTACGTTTGGGTGCCAGAAATACATTCCAACACATCCGATATTCCAAAATTGTTGTAAAACTACTGTAGTGTTTCTGCTCTGCTCACGTGCTGTAACACACATCCACTAACGACATTTCATGATTATTTCCGAATTCTGAGAATAACTCAAATGTTGACCTGATATTGTCTGGCTACAACTTCTCTTCAACGTGCACTCAGCTATACAATTGGCGGAATATAATTGTTTTCTTCACTGGTGGCAGATAATTTATTACCATCTCTTTGTTTTTGCTTGTTTATTGGCACTGTAATGTTTAGCAACACGGAGAAGAAACACATGACATCAAACTTCACTTCGATCTTTTGATCAAATGATCCGGCATAACGGTTAAATCAAAGCATGCACACAATCCAAGAAGTAATGAGCGATTGCTCTCTTGTAACTAGGGTTGCCAGTTACCCTGAATACGCCTGAATTTTTCAGTCAGGAAAAATTATATTTTTTCAGGAAATAAAATATAATTAAAACAAATACATCTCAACATTTATTTTAATGTTTATTTTCACTATCGAAAAGACTTCATTTTAAATACAGTAAAAGCTCTACTTCGGTATAGCTCCCGTAGACGGACACATTTATCGGTCCCATGCGGTATTTTTAGAGCAAATTAATCTCCGCTGACCGAACATCTGCCGTGGGAGGACATAACCACGTTAGAGGTGGCAACCCTACTTGTAACAGACAAACCAACAGATGAAGAAAGACGAGTATGTATGTACTTACAAAACAGCGGTTCACAACATAAGTGTCAAACACTACCTTTCATTTTGTTGATGTATTCTTATACACGGTTTTCCAACAAGAGGTGTTATTTTGGTATTCAAAGAAAAATTGATTTTTTTGAGATAAATGATCGGATGTTTATTTCATAATAAAGAGGAAGCTATGCCGTTAATAATGAAAACAACATCAGCCAAATGGCCTCCACGTCCAGGTTTATCATGAAATTTTCCATAACCAAATCGCAAAGTGGCTGCCCTATGTTCTCGATAGCCTCACGAATTCTATCTTTGAGGTCTTGAATCGACACTGGGCTGTTGTCCAGATCAATATCATCCAAATACGACCATAACAAATCATTAATCATCTCTCGATTGCGCAATCCACTCACCGTAACTGTTAATCCAACCTCATTTTCGAAAAAGTAAGGTCCAATGACCCCGCCGGACCACAAACCGCACCAAACAGTTACACTTTGAGGATGGAGAGGCTGCTCAACAATAACTTTTGAGTTTTCCGAGACCCATATGTGACAATTTTGCTTGTTGACGTAGCCACCGAGGTGAAAATGGGCCTCATCAGTCAAGATGATTTTTCGATGGAATTCCGGATCATTTTCATGCATTTCAAGGACCCAATCAGCAAAGACACGACGTTGTTGATGATCGGCCGGCTTGAGTTCTTGTGTTCACTGCAAGAGACAAGTGTTTATGGAAAATACTGTGTAATGACGTTTGTGGAATGCCTAATTCCAAAGAACGACGAGGAATGAACAAACCTTGGATCTCTTCAACACTTTGGGCTACAGCAGCAATAATATCAGTTGTTCTTGAGCGACGTGCTCGAGCAATAAGGGTATATAAATGACCAGCCAAATAATTTGTAGTCGGCTGAACCCCTTCCCTCCAGGAGTCATAGTCTCAATTTATAAGATGACTTCTTCCCCAGAGTATTTCTTGCTATTTTTTTAAACCCCTTCGTAAAGTCATAAGTATTTACACGATGACTGTTTAAAATCAAACACGCGTGCCTGTTTCTGAAGTGTATTCTTCTTTTGTATAAACTGAATAAAGTGAATTCTTAATTAAAATGTCACATTTCTCCGTAATTTCCTCCTTCGCCAACAAACGTCGAACGCTTTGGCCTGTTCAACCTGGGCGGAAAGTCATTTTGTAAATCGGTTAATATTTATAAATCATCCCAACACAAACAAATCCGTAGGTTTATTAAATTTTATTAACTTAATTGCAAATTGTTCATTTATTTAATAATATTTTTTTATAAAACACTTGTTAAAAACCATTTCTATATACTTGAATTTGGGCATTACTTTTTAAGTTTTTTTTTTCATGTTTCTGTTGCTTTTTCGAATACGTAGAGCATAATTCACAATCGAATCGATTGAGGGAGGAAATGTAATAATGTACAAATTGAAATGAAATAAACATGACAATAATAATAAATGTAGTAATAAATAACAAAAAGAAAATATTTCTGTAGTATGCATAAAATATATAAACAATTACGAAAGGAATAAATAAATGATTTCATAAAATTAAAACAAAAAAAAAAATGTTACCGACCATAAAAAAGAATTCAATTTTCACAAAGGAGAAAAACCTAATAATGTTCAAAGAAAACTAACAAAAAAAAAACGAATTCAAGTTGTATGTCCAAATAAATGTTCACATTTTAAAGCTACATATTTCATAAAACGTATCTAAACATGAAATGTTAATTTAAATTGTAAACGTGAAATATTGGTAAATATGTATGTATGTATGTGTGGCTTAAAGGAAACTTCAACTTTGTTGTTGTTGTTGGGCTGGCTCTTGATCACCGCAATCACTAGTACCCTTCGGATCCTTGGAGTGATGATGCTGGTAATGCGGATGCGAATGATGATGATTGTGTTCGAATTTCTTGCCCATGTTGTATGTATGGCATTTCAAGAGGAATTTATTGCCGGCATTATGGGTTGCGGGCGAGATTAAGGCATCTGTTGGATGGGACGGCCATGTCGTTAATAGATCATTATTATCCTGATCGGGTGTCATGCATATATCAGACAGTATGCCACTCTCTGTAGCATATACAACATATAATATAATTTAGATTAGAAATGTTAGTTTACTTCTTTTTTCTTTTTAATTTTGAAAGATATTTATAAACATAAACATATACGGAGAAGGTGGTTCTGTGCAAAGACAGGCAATTTGTTTTGCAAATTGTGGTTTATTTTATTTAAACTAAAATTCAATGGAGCAACTAAATATTTAAATTGGTATTTATATACAGATATTGGGCTTCAAGATGTAAAACTATGTTAGTGTTGGATTAAGAAGCAGCGATTCTAAATAGATTTTCATATTAACAATTTATAGAGACCCCCTTCAATAATGTAGCAATACAAACAACATACAAATTCGTCAATTTCGACAAAATACAGGACATGTTAGTTTTGGAAGATGGGCTAACATCGATCCATTTTGATTTGGCAGTTAGTGTCTCAGACTTTTGGCCTGTATCTTCCTCAACAGTGCCTGATTCGTGTCAGATTAATAAAAGGTTACACTTAAAAATTACAAAAGTTAATTGCTATATGCTTCAAGAATGCTAATTAGAAAAATCAACGTGTTCTCTCTGGGCTCTTCCCCACAAGAGACTTTCATCTCATCTCTTAGATGTCATGTGTAGATCTAAGTGTGGTTCCATGCGATATCTTCCGAACAAACCTGGGAAGTCAGCGGTAGTAGGGGATGCTTCGGCCAATTCAAATAATGTCTCGCATCATTAAAGAAATATTCACAAGGTTTCTGTACGATTGGACGAAGATAGAGTTCTAGATTTCTTTTGGCGGGATTGACATCAAAGTAAGTTGGATAATCAGCTGCATGTTGTATGCATCAAAAACGTGTCTAGAATTTTGGTGACAATGTCCTATCGAATACTTGAAACGAATAACACGGCTAGTCAGGAGCCCCCGGAAACTTGTTGAGGCCCACCCAGACATTGTTGCTCTGCGGATAGTAACATACAGCCTGATTACGGTTGGCGTAGTCGTGTCGTAAAGTTGACGTTTTTTTTATTACGGTTGGCAAAAACGACAACAAATAAAGTTGAATTTTTTGAAATTTTCGCCAACCATTTTGTAAAAACAACAAATTTACGACACGACTACGCCAACCGTAATTAGGCTGATGATGACAATGTTTTGAACAAAAATTGCGGGGAAAGGAACTGGGTGCTGTGACCCATTGATTAACACAGACAACGCATAGACCTCGAACCCCACCCCGGTGGTAAGTAATATATATAATGCTTTTAATTGTGAACGGCGGGGAGATCTGGATGGTCTCCAGTGTAGTCTAAAGGGACTGTCGGATTTTAAAATGTTCTTGTATGTTACGTACTATGATTCAGGTGATACGATATGATATTCACGGTGATAATCATGTAAAATGTGTTTATGATTTTCTTCAGCTATCAGTCTTGGGTATTGCTTCATTTGCATTCATAAAATTTACTTTTTAACCTCAATATAATCTGTTTTACCCATAGTGATGTGTACTTTTGCCGTTAAGTAAATAAATTTGATCAATTCTGTGACTATATTCAAAAATTTTCGTTTCTTTCTAAAATCTTTGTTGTAAGATAAATCGATTTTCGAAATCATTATCTGGTAATTTTTATGATGACTTTAAATAAATGTCAATAAAATTCGGTATCAGATAATATAAAGGTTCCCATACCAAATAAACATGTCAAAAATGTTTTAAAAAAGTATTCACCTTGTCTATACTCACTCACCGGGGGACACGGCTCCGAATGGCTAATGCTTTTCTAGAGAAGTTGTACATGGCTTAGAGTTTACTCTCTTACTCGTAAAGTGGCCAGCATTTACGAGGTGAAAAACATCCAGCATATACGTGGTGAAAAATGTTTGACGGTCTTAACCGGATTTGAATCTGGTTTAACTTGTGTGATAGTCGCTACCTACAACACCATATAATTGCATTGCTGCGAAACAAATTAAAAGAGGGACAATTTCAATTTCCTATTGCATTAATGAAATATTTTATGTAGGAGGAGAGGTGTCTCACATACAGATAAAGCGTATAATATTTATCTGTAGGAAATATGGATAATAAATTAGTTCGATAGCTATCGGTTCGACCAACTGAAAGTTATAAATGGTGGGACATTATAATCGCTTAATATTCCAAACCATTGGGAAGACCTTACTCAGATTGTACGTTAACTCAATGCTACCTTTCTACGTTATGTACAGGGAGGGATTGTAGTACTTAAAGGGTCTATTATTTACTGGGTTTTCTTACATATAAACTTACAATACCAACTACATACATTTGTAATACATTCATGACATGCAATCATACATATATATACAAAAGTCATTTATACAAATGCACATAAACGTACCTATGTACATACATATGCATATTATTTACAACAATTATTTACATACAAACACTGCATGACACAGTATGTGCCACTGTCAACTCAACATAAACAAAAATATCGTGCATTTTAAAAACAATAATAAGACAAATCAAAATCAATACCCATGGATAGTTGGCTAACGATGGTCGTCGAACGTTTATGGCAATTCCGATGTCTTCCATTCATTGTGCCACCATTGCCACCGGTGGTGTGGCTACTGAAGGCACTATTCGGCATTGTATTGTGATGATGATGGAGAGATTTGCCGCTCTCACCATGATCCAAAGTGTGAGATTCATTTATAAGCTCTAGACCGATACCGGTCTGATGATGATGCGAATGATTGTGGGCCGATGAGGACGATGAAGTGGTTGACGATTTACTCAACGATGAACTACTCGTACCGCTTGATAGGGAACTTTCCGATATCAGGGAAGTGGGACGTCGCGCTGATTTCGCTTGATCCGAGTGCAATCCCACAAATGAATGGCGTAGTTTGGGAGCTACGAGTAAGTGCAAATAGTTTAACTAAGATGGTAAACTATTCAAAAAGGAATGCGTTTACAAATTACCTTTACCTAATTGGCTAATGGTTATGGATCTATCATTGATTTGATTATTACTGGGTCGTATGTCCAGACATGGTTTGCTACCTATACCCATTGAAGACATTTCGGCAAGGCGAACTTCTGCAAATGGTTGGATGATGGGTTATGTTTGCACCTGTATTTATACGCATGGAGTTTCAAAAACATACCTCGATTTCTTTTCGCTTGTTGCCACAATAATTTGGAAATCTCCTCAGTCCATGCATTTTTAATATCCTCCGACATACATTGCAGTGTCCATGTGTCTTCTGGTTTACGTTTTCTAAACCAAATCTCAAATTTTGTTGGTGAATCACCAACATGTGCTGTTAAACCAATATCCGAAGTCTTCATACTATTCTTGTATATATAAATATCCAGATTCTATAAAACGGATGAATCGTCATAATCTGAGCTAGATGAGTGAACTATTAAATACAAACCTTATGGTCTGGAAATCTTCGGGATTTACTGAATAATACCAACTCTTCGAATAGAAAAATGTGTCTCAATGTTTTCTTGCCTCCGCGCCCTTGCCAAACCAAAAATTCATTTTGTCTCAACAAACGACCCTGTTCTTTGACATTCACATCGCAATCTCGCAAAGAGTCCATGGCGAGTAAATCATTTCCATGTCGTAGTTGAAATTTAACCATCTCTTCAGCCTTTTGCAATTCCTCAACATCGGTAGATATTTCCTGTAGAGCCGAACCCTTAGAGAATAAAAAGCGGAAATGTGGTTTGTTAATGTGTTACCAAAGAGTGATAAATAATTGTTACCTCAACGGTGCTACAGGCTTTTACCAACTGCTGCAGGAGGAGGGCATATTTTCCCATACGCTGGACGGGTTTTAATAGATACGATGCCAAGTCCATTTTGTCATTCAGCTCAACTTGCTTTGACTGAGAGAAAAATAAATTTAATGGGTAGAATATTATTAGAATATCAATTACTTTAGAATAGATACAGCGTTAAAAGTCAAGAAAAATAGAGAGAACCAATCAACAACTCTGTGGGATTCAGGCATACAAATAAAACCATTAACATTTCAGATAATCCGATATTCTAGAGTAGCCGCTGAGAGTCATGTTTAGTGTGTACTTCGGACACAAACTATGCATTATGGCAATTCACCTCATAATGTGATAAATTACGAAACAAATTCAGACATGTGAAACTTATGACATGCTTGCATGAAGACATGACATTCGCATGATACAAAAGATACAAGCAATTGTCTAAAAAATGTTATGAAATGTCCGAACTCTCTACCAAAGTTTGGGTTAGATAGTGCGTTAATAAACAACACATTCTTTGTCGCAACATTTAATTCCAAATTCAAACTACTGGCGCTCCAATGTTTTTTTTTCGCGATACATAAAGTTTTAACAGAAATAGGTTTACAGCAAATTCATTCTCCGAGAGCACGAGTATATCAATGTTTCATGACTACTAAAAATCCACAGTATACACAAAAAGGGGCCAGAGAGCACGTATCTTATACGATCCAGTCTTCGACAACATTCTTATAACATGTCTTCCATTATCTCCTCTAATTTCTATTAAGTTCGCTCCCTTGTGGCAGCAGTTTAAGACTTTACTTCGTGCCGAAACTCATCCTCCTGTTTTATATAAACTTTCTACAAAGGATGGACAGGAATATAATGAGTGCAATATGATATGGTTGTGAGACATACTGGGTTCACAGAAATTTTTGTTGACCGAGGTTATAAATATTACGATATAGCCTCGATTGGCTGTATATTTCCTGGCATTAAGTTTATGGAGTCACTATTCTCCTCAAAATGTCAGTAACATCTGTTTGTCTGTTGGTGCTATTGTTATGTTTTACTTCAATTCCGTATCTTTTGCTAACGACAATGAGACTGTCGAGAGTACGAGACTTAGTCCTGGAACATCTACTCGTCACCGATCTCAACATTTCCGGCAGCAGCCTGATGTGAATTTTCCGCATGACTTCGCTTCATTACAACTTCTTAGTTTGTGGCTTACAGCAGCTCGAACTGAACGACGATTATGAAAATTATCTTTCGTGACGAAGCAAAACTGTCGCATCTGGGATCGGAAAACATGCACGTGATCGTCGAGAAGTCAATGCTTACTCAGAGACTGATAATTTGGTGCCGATTTTGGGGAGGTGGAATAATTAGCTAATGTTTCGTTTAAACGATGAGCGCTACAGAGGCATGAAAAACATTTTTTTTGTGGCATAGACGTGCAGGATGGCCCGCCACAATTTGTATTTTGCTGCCGAGACAGCCCCATGAATGAAATCTTGTTTCATAAATAAAGTAAATGATTTTTAATTTAATATTCAATATTTGGTATCGACCTTTTTTCAATTATATTGAATTTAGAATTTTTATTGAGTTCAAGCTAGAGGTCAAAGATTTTTCAATAATAAATTTTGATTTTGTTGTACTCCCTGATGATGCTCATCAAAGATTAAGAAAATATTGGAAAAATTAATTTAACACAAATTTATTGTTGAAAAATCTTTGACCTCGAGCTAGAACTCATTATAAATTCAAAGTTCAATATAATTAAAAAATGGTCGAATATTAGGCATTAAATTAGAAATCAAAACAAGATTTTATTGGAAAAATAAATTAAATACAAATTTAATATTCTAAATTATGAATTCAATTAAAAATGTATTTTATTAAATTTTCATAATTCGCCAGCCATTTTTGAGAGTTACATAGCTAGGGATTAATCGAAGAATTTATGATCTGCTTTAGTTGATGAAATTTCTCAATTTCAAAATTGATGAAATTTCATAATTTAAATATTTCTTTAAATAATATCTTAATTATAATTACCTTAAAGAACGTCGTTCCATATTCACTCATCAGCGTATCACTTTTTGGTTTGTTTTTGTTATACAGAGCATACAAGTAAAATTTCGATTCCATTTGCAAGAAAGCAGCTCCAACTTTCAGCGGATTATTTTCGTAACGTTCCAATTGGGTGAGGAAATGATTGTTGTGAAATTCAAATATTTTCTCAATATTGCCGAAGATGACATTACGTTGTCCCCGCAACGATTGTGGGATATCATCGCGCAGCAGTTCATCGATATAATTTTCAATGACATAGTAGAGTGAACGTACATAATCACGTTCCGTGCCAATCATTTCACGCATGATCAATAGGAGCGTTCTGAAAATGAACGAAAATGTTTATCAATATCTTTGCAATTCTAGAACCGTAGTTTGTTAGTGTGTTAGACTCCACTCCACTCCGGGTCACATACAACGAGTATCATTTAAACCAATTGTATATTAATACCTACTTTTGTATTTTAGGATCTAAACAGCTAAGTTCTTCTAATTTTGGCAATTCAAAGGTGGAGGCAAAACATTGCAAATGTTTATTCGCCTCTAAGGGTGAATGGATATTGATATAACATTTGGATGGTTGCTCGAAGCATTCATCATCGAGTTCATCACTACAAAGTAAATAATATTAGAGATTATAAGCCAACCAAACATCATATACAACTTTTAATTATCTCACTGTTTTTTATATAAATTCTCCGATTCCTCGTTAAGACTTTGGCATGAACATATTCTGGTTAATTTCGGATTCCCCTCACACCGTTGACATTCACCCACACCGGAATCGGCGATTTTCGACTGGCCCTCCTCCTCATCGTTATCCATCATCATCTCGTCTTCCATGTCATCCAAATTTCTACTGTCGCGCCAACACTGGCAGGTGTTGGGACTCTCATAGGAACCGGTGCCATAACTCGATCTTTGGCACAATGAACGTATCTTCGGTGCGTCCGGCGTACTGCTGACTATCATTTGTGTCGTCACATTTGTGATTTTCTGTATGCTGTTGTGGTTGTAACTTAAGTTTAAGGTATCTGGCTTGCGTTTATAACCCTCAACTTCCTGTTCTTTATTTCGACATTTTTCCAAAATTCCTTTGACGCCATACTGTTCGGCTAACCTTTCGACTTCTTGTTGAACGTTATCGTCACGTTCATTCATATGAAGTAGATGATGCAGACGTGTGGCTCCTTCTATGCGTTCCCTGGCGGTTTCGAGTTTCTCTGCAAAACTATCGAGAGCTGTTCTCAGATGTATGGCACTTTCTTGGAGTGTGTCCATATTGGCGGCAGCAACATGCAAGTCACGGCCTTTGGCCAAATTTTTCTACAAATGGAAATAATGGTTAGGGTCATATTTTAGTTAGACGTTTGAAGCTTACCATGGATATAAAGTAGTATTTCTCAAATTCTTGTTCTCGCTCCTTCATGGGGGTATCCCAATCCAATTCCAAGTTGACAAAGCGTTGCAGGGATTCATTGCCATCGTTTGTTATCCACGAAGTAACCTGAAAATAAAAACAAAATCCAAATGCAATTAATGGTTGATTGTGACTCATTTGGCGGGCATAAATATTATATGAGTGTCTTATCAATTGTTTATGTCAAGAATTTAAGTGTGTACACAAACAATGTCGTCATTTGTCTAAAAGACCAACGAAATTAACACACTAATTTTATTAATTGATAAGAAACTTCATTCAGTGGGCGTCATCTAGAGATATGTTGTATTATAATAATTATACTTTAAGCACATTTTAAACCGATGATAGTTTTTAAATTTGTTATTAGAAAGGGGAATGGTTATGTGGTGGTGCGGTGTTGAAGCGGAAACGATATACAATATCCATTTGCGTTCCATCTTTCACTACACACACGTTTTCCCTGTAAATGTTAAGTTTCGGAATTTTGTGCAGCGTTAATGAAGATCGCGATATGTCCATACGTCGGCGAACAGACCTCGATCCGAAGCCATCAAAAATACAGCTGGAAGAAGATCTATGGACGAGATTCATTTTAAGCTTTTCGAGTAGTTTATTTATAATTTTGGTGCATTTATTTATCATTAAGGCTTTGAATTACAAGTTACTAAATTAAATAAACAGTGTTGCGAAATGTTGTCCGAAGAGTCGCTTGAGGCTTTTGAATAGTCGATTATGTCAAAAAAAATTACATCTGTTAATAAAATTAAATCTGTTAATAAAATGGCAGCTGTTAATAAAATGGCAGCTGTTAATAAAATGACATCTGTTAATAAAATGACAGCTGTTAACAAAATGACATCTGTTAACAAAATGACATCTGTTAATACAATGACAGCTGTTAATAAAATGGCAGCTGTTAAAAAAATTACAGCTGTTAATAAAATGACAGCTATTAATAAAATTAAATCTGCTAATAAAATGACAGTTGTTAATAAAATGACACCTGTTAATAAAATGACAGATGCCAATGAAATGACTGCTCGCGACCAATTTTGTAGGGTTTCCATTTAATTTTAACATGAGCACCTCCCTCACTTAGCATCACCAACGTAGTTGCACGACGTTGAAGCGTACAATTTATAATAGTCTCGATTTATTTTACAGTACTCTGGAATTCTAGTGCGAAAAGTACGATTACTATGAGATAACAACGTATTTTCCAAAAGATAACATAACATGAGTCACGGTAGATTTGATTGTTTAAGTGCTTCGGCACTTATTTCAGACAATGTATACAAAAGGGTTGTTCAGATAAATAATTTTTTTTTATTTATTACTCCGAATAACCACACTATACAATCCTGATGTACAAAAGTGGATCTATTTTTTCGACAAAAAAACGGTCCATTTCTAATAATTAAAATTTTATACAGAGATCGATGGAAAGTTTTCGATTTTATTCACAATTTATTTCAACAAAATCGGAAAACGTCATTTTAAAGTTATCACAAATCAAAACTCACAAAATTTTCGACTATTTCTGTTTTTGGGGGGTCAGAGAACTTCAGAATTGTGCAGTAGTGGTCTATTACTTATTATTGGCCATCCAATGGGAAAGACCAGCGAGAGTACAATTAATTTCCTGTTTACAGAAAAAATTAACTGAATATCATCCGAATATAATGTTCAAATCATTTAAGAAACATGATGCAATGGAATTTTAGGCATGAGCACCGACCCCTGAGTCACGCCAAAAGGCAGGCGGGCAACAGTACAGCGTCACGTGCAGTACCAAAGTCGCAGCCTCCATACACACACGGCCGTTGTAACTAAAATGAGTATGCTTGGGACGATGTTAAAGATGTTCTCTTATAAATCCCAACATGATAACAACATACGATTTATCTGATATTCATACACAAGTGTCGAGAGACCCCCACAATTTCGCCTACTTATTTCCTTCATACAATGACAATACAAATAGACCAATCGTTGATTGTATCAAAAAGAAATGTCGATTAGATAAGAAGAGAAAAACAAAAACATTGACAACAAAACGATTAATTTAATTTCATTTGACACAGAGAACGAACATTTTATTCTAGTTTTCCCATTCAGAGCGTTAACATATGTCCGTCTTTTATTTTTGTTTTTATAAATGTTAAGTCTGTGAATAAATTTGATCAAATCAATAATAAAAAAAAAATAGAAATGGTCGAAAATAAAAAAGATGTAGAACAATTGGTAATACATGTGTATTTATGTAATTCCATTATCAATAATCAACAATCGATTAATGGGCAATCAGACTAGTGATAATACACATGGAACACACAATTAATTTCAATCATCAGTTTTTGATCAACCAGTGTTGTTGTGGACTACAGATTTAATTAATTATTCAATTAATTATAATATTTGCAGTTGTTAAAATATTAAACAAAACATAAAATAAATTTAACCCATCGACGGACATTAATTTCAACAGAAACATAAAATGAATTTGCTCGCCTAATATAGATCCTTTCGAATTTGATGTTCTTTGAGTAGTGTTTTATTTATTGCCCACTTTCAAATCAGTGACCTTTGCTCAGTATAATTAGCATACTAACTGATTTTCTTGAAGAGTGGAGTGTGAAATCACTTTATCGAGCTTGGTTTTCTGTTTAAGAAAGTACACTCGAACCCATTTTAAATGGGATAGATAATGAATAATTCCGTGGTAGTTGAGGCAATCTTTCAGATTGTGCAGACTAGCTTATGCATGTGCGTTATCAGCACGTCTCCTTCGACCTTATATAGTTTTGGCGGTATTTCGTTGGCATTTGATTTCTACTTAATCCGGTTATTGTTGCTGGGTTGTGTGGAGAATCAATATTACCATTGGTTGCGGGTTGCCTTCATCAGATGGATCATCGCCGGCTAATAATGTTTTTCATTTCATTTTCATTTATTTGCACAGATTTTGTAATTTAAAGCCTTACGGCCAATTGTAACAAATTACAATAAAAACTACTCCATGTTGAATACTACTGCTCAGTTAATTTAAAAACAATTAAAAATATGAGTATAAAAATACAGTGGAATTAAAAATAATATAGCTATACAAAATAAAATATAAGAAAGCAATTTACATATCAAATTCAAAATATCAGTAAAGCGTACATCAGTATTGGAAAATGAGGAATGAAACAATCAAATTTTACAGTTCCCAAATGAATGAACAAATAATTCTTAAATAGATTACGAAATGGAAATTAAAGAAAAATATTGAAGAAGCTTTTTTCGGAATGTATTATTAGTCAGTGAAAATATTTTCAATGTACCGTGGAGTGAATTGAACAATCTGGCTATTCTAACTCGAAAGGACTTATCCATATGACCATCCGCTCTGGGAATGATTAGTTGGTTAGCACGCGATGAACGACAAAATGTAAATGAGTCAACAAGAAAAGCCGGAGTTTGATTTTTAAAAATTTTGTAAAATAACAGAAGAGACCGATAATTTACGAAATCACGAAAGGAGCAACCCATTTGTCTCATTTGTTGTGAATTGGCCATATTACGCTAATGTTCCAATCGTCAGAAATACTTTCATTCTTCCAGGTGATGCAGATTAGATAATGCATGCATCTTCTCAGCGCATCTCCTTCGGGCCTTTATATCTCCGCCGGTATTCTGTAGTCGCCTGCGGCCTTGTAGTTTTTAAGTCGTGCTATTGCTGCTTTGGCCGCATCAGGGTTAGGGGTGAACTTTCAACACCATCATTTACTACTCCGCCCACAATCAGTTCGTACCCCATGACCATTTTTTAATATGTAATTTAAGTTGTTGTGTTTGTAATTTTTAATTTGTTCTGTTATTAGTTCTAAGAAATAAAAATTTTAGCTTTAAAACTAAACGTTGTCTCAAAACCATAGAAATATTAAAAAAAGGAACAAACGTACGAACTGATTGTTGGCGGAGTAGTATGTACGGTTCGGTTAGTTTCCTTCACAAGGTTCTTCGGCCTCTAATCATATTCGACATTTCCGTTACCAGAGTTCCATTTTCATCACCTACACGAAGGTATGCCAGTAAACTAGTATTTTGTTTGGTATTTATAGTGTTGTTAGAATATTCTAGCGTCGTTTATATTTTTCTAATTGTCATTCTGCTGACATTGTCGTCTTTGCACAGACTTTTCTTTTTTGGAACAGACTTCAATTCGCTTCAACTCTCTGTATAGTACCAAACACATCTCGCCATGTCATAAGCACAATCGTGCTCGTAAATAGTCGACTTCTGGAAACCCAGCATTTACAAAATTACAAATAACTAATGAATGAAAAGATTTTTTTTTTTTTAAACAATAATTTACATATTACATTGAAATGCATAAATAAATCAAAAACATAATTCGAATGTAGCATTCACATTAGCACACCGTCCGAATGCTCCTTCCATAGATATTCATACCGTACGACATGTAACCACTGCCTCACCACAACCGTGTTAACGTAATCAAACGACCTTCACTTGTTCTCAATTATAATTGAAAATAAAGCATTGTGTCATGTACAGTAAAACTCACATCAATGTCGTCCATATTTAGGATGCCATCAATATATTCCATATTTTTATTAAGACCTTTTATAGAATTTAATTTTGTTCTTTTTTTCGTCGATAGAAAAAATCAATAAAGAAATGTCTCGACCCTATGGAAAAACCACTGAATGCAGAACATGCACGTGTTATCGTTTTGAAAACACACGACATCAAAGGTGCACATCGAATATGGCGCATAGCTCAGGAACATCATCAGCTTAGCGTCAACCGTTTTACAATGTGGAAATTTTGCATTGTAGTCCACAAAATCCTACATGAGGGACATCAACAGGTTCTGCAAGACAGCCAAGCATACAAGGAACAATTACAAAAATATGCCCAACATTGGTGGTCAAACAAAGGTGATCACATGGGTGAGTGCATTGCATGGTATTGTCAAGTGCTGCTGAGGAAGCTTTCATTTCACCAGACGTACGCACACTTTAAAGGCAATTTTCAGTATGATTATGAGCCCACTATGGATTTAAACATTTTGTAAGTACCCCATCCATCCACCCGTCCATCATAATATGTATCAATCATATTGTTTGGTGGCTGCTTGGTTGGCAGTCAGACGACGAGAATTTATGGTTGCACTTTTGTTTGTTTTTGTTAGTTTTCAACTGTGCCTAGATTGTTGTGATTATCTGGAGGATTTGCTGAATTTGCAGCGTATCATATTTACCGACTTGCAGTTGAATAAAATCACAGCCGAGTCTAAAAAAGGCATGTGCCGTTTGGCAGCACTTGTCACCATAATTGCCGAATGCGATTTGCTGTATCAGCTTGCTGTGTCTGTCTTACAATTGTTGCATTTTCAATTACCTCCAGATGATATTTCCGGCTTGAGTGCGCGCCTCACCAATGCGATCTTTGACGAATTGAACAGATTTTTCGAGCAAGTGCGCAATCTACATTTGCCGTTGGACGATTTGAAAATACCGCACTTGAAGCCAATGAGTGTCCCGCATCTATTGACCGCACCACCGTCAACGGCTGCCGTTAGACAACATGTCCATGAACCAAGTGCTCCACTAATAACGGATTTCGAAGATTAATTGAAATTGTTTTTTTTAACCGGGTGGATTTTATTTTATTTTGTAAGCTCAATAAGATTAGTTTGTATGTGAAATGTAAATATATAGAGACACATTTAATATAAGCATGAATACATTCAAGTATTTATTTATAACATGGTATGATTAATTTGTAACGGTTGTATGTGCACATTAAGCTGGTGCTATTTCGACTTTTGCAGTTCCTGTTGCCAGTAAGCCATTATCCAAATTTTCATTAAAATGCTTTATTTCTATGACATTATTATGTTGAATTTCGGATAAATTCAGTTAACTTAATTTTATTAATTCTGAGTAATGGTGAACAAATAGAAAAAAATTACATAACGGACTTTCACACTGTTGTAAATGAGACCCCGGCAGAATTACAAGATATAAAATTCAACATTGTTCACTTCTTGCAACAAATGAACTGAAATCAGAACAAGCCAAAACTTACAATAATCAAGAATGGAATTTTATCTTCCAATAACTGTGCAATGCGGTCTTATAAAGTTCTGTTACATTTGAAATCATAAAACTAAATTTCCCAATTTGGCATTGTTAAAGAAAAACAGTAAGGCCCGAAATGTATCATCCCATCCTATAAGATGTTTTTTTCTCTGAAGTAAACAGAATACACTTTGACAATCCATTGCATGATATTCTCTCCAAGAACGTAGAATAGGTACCCAAAGTACAGATTTTCGTTCGAAATTAATCATGAGTTACGAAGTCATTTTTTATGTGCACAGATTCGTAAACAGTCATAATTGTACCTTGTGGAACAATGGGACTGTGGCTTCGAAAATAAAGTAATACTAAATCGCGATGTCACCATCGGCTTATATGGACCATCGTGCACTGTCTTTGGGTGGGCGTCAAGGCCCTCGTTAATGATCCATGGATTATATTTTACAATGAATAGCCACTATAATAAAGTTCACTGCTCTGCCATGTTTTGAGCTATGTTGACGGACAGTGGGCGCGATTTTGAGATTGATTATTTCCCCTGTTTTAATTCCTAAGTTGAAATTATATGAATTCTATGAAGTACTAGAGGATATAACGTAATTATAACAATATGACAACAACAATAATTAACTTTGAAAATATTTGACGTTTTTTTTTGTACAAACACGTGAAAACTTATTGGGGACAAATATTTGCCAATTGCGAAACTAGCTTCAGTAGCATACTAAACATCCACTTTGGACCCTTCCACAACAGTGTGCTGTGTCTTATGGTTCGGTGAGTCTCGTCGCTTATCAATTCCCAACAATTACTAAATAAATAAATATAGTAATAAACCAAAATATTTACTAATACTCCATTTAAATATGCTTATTAACGGTCAAAATACAAAAGCTTTCGTTTAAAAATCAAAACACAATAAAATATCTATGGTTGGTTCCAAATATAGAAAATATATCCCCATAGAAATGCTTCTACATGAATGTGATCTACCACCTGGTAATTATACTTTTCCACCAATCACAATACAATTGAGCAATTGTTGTGTGGAATTATTATAAAACTTGGCTACCAGGTGAAGATGGCCTGGTGGCAATCCATGATGACGTTCCAAGCCATCGATAGAAAGTGTAAGTTTCACACAGCATTGCTGCATTTAATAAAACAACTTTTATTGTTTGCGAAATTCTTAACATTTCCAAATGGAAATAATGGAAGAAACATAAATATTTAACAATAAAAATTTTAATTATCAATAGAAAATTTATTACTCTTAATCATGGCCAATACAGGCCGGCCGGCCGGTCGACCAACTAACTGTGGTTGCTTTGGCAATTACATACTGCATGTGCGAGTATCGTGATACGGCGATGACTGCCGCAATAACATGACGATGACATGGTTTTCCGAATTCGACCGAAAACCGGCAGAAGAAGCTAGCGATGCCATTGCACACAAACAACCAGCCACACTTTGATTGCGCAAAGTCTAGGCAAGCACGCGACAATATGGCCAGAAACCCCAACTGCCGGCCATGTGTTCGAGTGTTAACAATAGCGCGCATCTCGGTGAATTGTGATTGCAACAGAAGAAGAAGAGGGGCCATATGAAGCGCAATTGGGTAAAACATTTCATTCATTAAAATTGTAACGAGTGATGCGGCAGGCATTGTGGTTTTGTTGTAAATTTCCAGCATGCCCCAAACAACAACGACTGGTTGCACAGAAAGATAGCGCGAGAGAGAGAGGAAAATATGTGATAAAAGTTCCACATGTTGCCTGTTTGTTGCAATAAACGAATAAATGGCAAAACACTAAAAAGGTGCAACCATAATGGCTTTATCCAATTGATCAGATCTCATCATCAGCCTGGTCGTCGTCGTAGACCCAAGCACAACTGATCTCACTCACCACCGCCAATTGAATACAATACGAATAGTTTGGGTATTGCTGGAATATCACTTGAATACCTGGCTGTATGATGTTCGTAGCAGACGTACTATTTTCTCGATAGATAAATAAATGCTCGTACCGATACAGCGATGGACAAAAGAAGTACATATTCTATTCTTCTTTATGTGGTTCAACTTTAATTTGATTTCTAAAATGCTCAGCTCAAAAGATGCCATAACTCGAAATTGAATTTGAACTTCAAGTTTATTGCAGCACAGTCGTTTCTCAGACATTGGCGTTGAAAAAAGTCGTTATAAAAACAATTCAATCACCATTTCTGCGTTTGTCTGAGACGAAATATCTTAGGAAGAAAATGCTATTCAATGTTTTTCTCATGGTACCATGTAACAACAAACTATTATTGTTTTTTAAATAAGTTGTTATTTTCACTTACAAAAGTTTTGTAAGATAAAATAAATTTTCCCAAAAGAGAGACGTTCACTGTTTCTACATGTCGAATTTAGGCATTTTGACGAGCATTTAAAATTGATTGTCACATATTTGCCATATTTGAAGCCAGCTTTACCCCCAATTTGAATAAAAATTGCCATTAAAGTTCAATATTACAACAGCCCATATCAAAAAAAAGTTTATCATTTATGAATTGTCAAAATACATCACATCTTTTTTGTCTGACAGTGTAAATATGTGGAGCCATAACACAATTGGCAACTTGTTAAGTACATGTTATTATGGGAGTTAAACAAACAAGTGTACCTGCTACAGCCCAATTTCATCGTCATCGTTGTCGTCGTCGTCATAGACACAGTACGGGGAGCAGCACCAGCATATGCCGTGTCGGCAGTAGTAAGTGATAGTGATTATTATCAATTCAATTGGTAACGAGCGATCGTCAGGTAAATTTAATTGGTCTCACCATATACGTGTTAGTTTTATGATATTTTTCACATGGACTCATAGTTGGTACTCTACTCCTTATACATGTATACTGTACACACATCTTTGTAAGTAATAAAGTGAATACGCTTTTTTCCAAACTTTGCGAAAATTAGATCGAATATACTTTTAATAATAATAATAAAATTGTGGATTTCTATTATGACATGACCAATAGAAGCCAACCAATTTGGCAATTATCTTGAGAGTGAATACTAGAACCAAATGAGTAAAGTGAAACTTGTGGGGTCTGATTTTCTTTTAAATAAATATAACCAATTCATTTGATTCACAACACATTTTCTATTCTCACATAATTATAGAATTGTAAAAGGTGTATTCTGTTCTATGGCCAATTCTATTTAGCCTGAAAATAGTATACGAATCAAAAAGACTTCTATGAAAAGCTATATTATGATAGCTGGTGTATTCTTTCTTGAAGCCATAATGTAGAAATCGCAAGTTTCTTAAGTATCGTTAATGATATAATATCTAAGATAGTGTATCTCTGCTTTTGCGTCTACATCTCGTCCACTGAAACGCAAAAGGGCAAATAAATACATTTCATAATTTTACAGGAGGAACAAAAAAAGCTAAACTAAAACCAAAGTGGAAAATATAGAGAGAAACAGTTTTTTGTTTGGAAATTTTGAGATTTCTCAAAATGTTTAGGGTTATCCATTTCATGGTTTCAAAAGTATAGGGCTGGAATTCGACATTTGTCAAACTAAGTTGTTAGACTATTTTTTTTCTTTTCAGTTGGAAGTCTGACGTTGACGAAAATGGATTGCTTAACTATTACACATATCGTGGTTTAAGAGGAGATTATGGTTATGAAGCTTCATGGTTTTAAATGCCGTCTCAAGATGATCAGGTATTTTAATATTTCCTTCAGGGTCATTTCGTTAATTTACTATTTCGAGCCAAGTGGATATGAGATTATTGAATGAATCCAGGTTGCTTCTGTTTAATAAGTCCAACTCTCAAACCTATGCGCTGTGTGGAACATATAATCTTGAATACTTACTGATCGGGATCTACTGTTTTTAGATTGCTACGAACGGGTTATAGTTTGTATAGAAACGTTTTTAAACGACTCGTAAGTCCTGAAAACTGATACGATGTTCAAACTTGGATATTCCCACAGTGAGCGGCCTGAATTCCATTGACCAAGTTTATTGTGAAATTTTAGAATTTGTAGCTGTTTGAATTTTAACCGTATTCAGAACTATCTCATTCATTTTTAAAATTCCAGATGTTGCTCGTTTTTGAAGCCATAATGCAGAAATTTGCCATCTCTTCTTAGAATTCAATTTTTTTTAAAGAACCACTATCGATCGATCAATAATTTCCCGCACAATTGTAGACGACCTACAGACCAAACAAAAATAGAAGTCATATGTAAATTTTCTTAAATTTGTAAAATTTATTTGTTTTTATTTACTTACTACACCTACCATATACTAAATTTCATATTCATAGAATTAACAATGTTCAATAGAAATCATCATCGACATTTGATTGACGATTTTGTTGATTTTTAATTTGATCTTGGGAGTTATACATGTAGGCCACCTCACGACCGCTGGTCGCCATTTCGGGATTTTTATCGTCGCGTATCCGTATAAAACGAGGAAACCTCAATGATATGCCCTTTTCGGGATCGGCAATGCCTATTGCCGCCTTGTGTATGGGACTTATGGAGAGATCAGCACATTTGACTTCCCACACCTGGACGGGCTCAAACCAATCATCCGGTTCTAGGGAACTATCGCAAGAAATGTACGACTTTTTCGTGGGGACAACGTGATTCTTAAAGAAATCGGCATGAGTTTGTAAATTTTCATCGGAAAATCCTGTTCCTATCTTGCAAATACTTTGATATTCTTCGTTCTCGTCATCGTAGCAAGCCAGCAGGAAGCCGCCATAATTGCCCGTACGTTTACCTTTGCCCCGGTAGCCACCGATAACAACTAGATCTAGAGAATCACCACAGCCAGCCAGATAGTCCTTCTTTAGTTTTAACCAATTTCGGGACCGTCTGGCGATCTCGTATGTTGCATCTTTTTGCAGTGTCTTTACCATCAGACCCTCGCAGTTGCCTTTAATGGACTCTTCGAGGAATTGCTGGACCTCGTCTACATCACTTGTGTCCATAGCATTGGCGAAATGCCACATGCCTTCAGATTCGTTAAAATTATCTTTCATCAATTGCCTTCTTTCTGCGAATGACTTGGTGACCAGTGGTTGGCCATTCAAGTAGAGCAAATCAAAAGCATAAACGCATACTTGCACCTTGATTTCCTGGACATCCACATTTTTGCGTTTTCGCGTTGTCAGCACCTGAAAGGGGAGTATCATTTTCTGCTCTACATCCCAGGCAACAATCTCGCTATCAATGATGTACGACTTAACCTCGGATTTGGAGAACTCGCCTATGCGAGAAATGATATCGGGGTACTTCGTAGTGTTGTTCTCTTGATTTCGCGAAAAGATTGATATGACACCATGTTCATCGCAATGTATTTGAGCCCGCTCTCCATCATATTTAAACTCACAGGTAATGGTCAGACCATCAAAACGTTCCAGAACCTCAGATACACCCTTGGTAGGTTGTGCCAACATAGGTTTGATTGGCACGCCCGGAAGCATGGGACATCTCTCTTCCACTTCGTCGATTCCATATTTAAGAAGTGTTGGTATAATTTTATCGTAATTGGGGCACTGGCAGTAGGTTGTCTTTAAAATCAGAGCCACGCTATCAATTTTACTTTTGATCTTCTCCTCACTCATTTTCTTTAGGTTGTCCAAATGCTTTGTTTTTACGATAGCTGTAGCCAGGGCGTTTATTAAACTCTGCTCGGCAATGCCAATGCGCAGCTTGCCAATGAGAGATCTCATGAAAAATCTAGCTTCCGACCCGCGGCATGCAATGAAAATATCTTTAATGGGTGTCACCTTATTTTTACCCGGAGAACTGGCAATTTCTCTGAGTTTTTTGAAAACTCCTGTAATTGTTAAGGGGGCAGGCTTAAACATCATTCTTTGCGCCATTCGTGACTGTTCTGCCACTATGCCCAGATCACCCGTCAAATGGGTTTGAGATTTTATGAAATCCATCTTTCGTCCCGTCGTATCGCAAATGATTTTCATGAGCGTCGTTTCTGCTACACCAAGCTCTAGACCTTCATAGGCGGGTGCCAATTGATTAATGGAGAGATATATACTGGGCAGCAAGTCGTCAGGATTGGTGACTAGCACGGAACTGAAGAAATTTCCCAGCATCTCCACCATTTTTAAACGTCCCCGGGTCTCTTCGATCAATTGAAATGTTCGCGTCAATGCCAAGTAGGGAATTTTCTCACCTTTCTTCCAGGCCGCATCATTTAGAGGATGATAGTTGATCTTATCTGGACGATAATCGGTGGAAATGCTATCAATCTTGGTGTCGTTCAATTGCAAACACATTGTCTTCTGTGGAGGTTTCGCCTGATCGGGACTCGTTTCCATCTTCACGGCCACATTTTCTGTTTTCACCTTATTGCTGATGGATTTCTCATTCTCTTCGTTCGCCTTATCCTCCGATTTGCTCCGTTTTGGGCTTTTTTCTTTCTTTGCTTCCGATGTCGTGACCACCTTCGCTGCACAGCCGGGTGATTTCTCATTTTCCTCTTCGGCCTTTACCTTCTCCTCCGACTTGCTCCGTTTTGGGCTTTTTTCTTTCTTTACATCAGATGTCTTGACCAACTTCGCTGCACTGCTCCGTTTTGGGCTTTTTTCTTTCTTTGCTGCCGATGTCTTGACCAACTTCGCTACACTGCCCGGTGAGGTTGCTTCTTCATCAGCTTTTCTTTTGTTGGATTTTTCATTTTCAAGGTTATCTGTTGGCTTCTCCACCTCCTTGGCCTTTGACTCTACACTGGTGGCTTGTTTCGGCTTGAAAAATGAAGTAATATTTCGTTGAGACATTATTCTACTGTCGATGGAATTGACACTTCTTTTATTCGCAACAAAAAGAAAAACCCGCCAACCGTATGTCAGCGTTGACAGTTGATTTTTATTTACTCTTCTACTCTCTCTCACTACTTGCCGGAATACAAAATTCATTCGGTTCGTTTGTGGCAAAAAAATAAACGAATGCGAATACCAAAGCAGAAAGTGAAAACAATACATTGCAAAACGACACAGTGTTGCCATCACGCGCAACTACTACCGCCGATTTGTACAAAGTGTGTGTGTTGGAAATAAATACAACCACTGTCCGGTAACGTCATGAATATGCGGCATTTCGAGGCGTTTGTTTAAGTCATACAAATTAAAATATGTATACTTAAATTGTTAAGGTGCTTGGGCGAATGTAGGAAGTCTGGCAGCACTGCACAAACGTGCAAAGGGAAAACACAAAAATATCGTACGACATACTGTGGCTCACGTGTGTTGGAGGGTTGTATTTTTAAGACAGTTTTACACTATGCGATTGCAGACCAATGTGTTGTTATCGAGTAGTTAGTTAGACTATTCACTGGATGTCACAATAAAAGCATAAGTGAAATTATTTTTTGCGAAAAAGAATATATTTCGCAGACCTTAAAACTTTCATCAACAAGTGTTACAAACTTCATGAAATCTATTTTTGAACTTTCCCTAATTAGACAAAATAAAACTTATTTGAATTTAAAACCGTCTAAATGCGGTGTTGTTCACTATAGGGATAATGTATTACATTTCACTTCACTAAAATATTGTTTTTTTTTCCTGGAAATTTCACTTTTTTCATCAACTCTTAAAAGAAACACATTTTTGGACCAAAAAAAGTACCATAGATAAAACATATTTTTGGTAGTAGTTTAGTATGGCCCATTAAATGTGATCGTAGTTAAGCCATGATTATGTAAAACTCAGTTTCCAATAAAACTGAGTTTAAACTTCAAATACCTTTTTTGAGTGGTCTGTCAAAGTAATCCACATTTTCGGCTGTTGATGCTGCAACACTAGCACTTTTATCAGAAAACCTATGTTTCCGGTGAATAATTAAAAAGATATTAAACTTTTGTGGTGGATTTAGGTTAAACGATTTTTTTTTTAGAAAAATATGAGCCTTAAAAAACTCTACCGAATAAACTTTGGCACGGACAAAAGGCACATGTATGGAACTGGTGGTGGTCGGAAACCAATTTCAGCATCGCCAAAATTATACACCAGCATTATTTATGTAATTTATTTTATTTGTGGAATTTGCTGAACTAAATTAATTTGTATTCTTCTTCTTATTTCGTTGAGTGCTGTCACAATCATATGGCTGTCATACTGCATTTACAACCAGGGCTGTATATCACATATAACACCGAGGTGCGTTTGTTTCTTAAAGATAAGAAAGTTCATACAATGGAAAATATTTCAAATTTTAAAAATATATTAAGTTGTATTTAATACATTTTATTTATTTTATGGGAAATGTAAGTATATAAAACTCAGAGTCGGAGTCGAGAACATTTTTCGGACAAATTTATCAGACTACGACACCACAGCCGTGGTTTAAACGCCCAATATTGAACGTTTAAACTGCAGTAAAAATTTGACTGAAAAATTGAATTTGAAGTTCAATTTCAGTTCAAACGCGAAGATAAACCTCGGCTCAGTTATTGGGCCTAATCGACATAAAACTTCTCTAGACAAAACACATTGGCCTTTCGAAGCCGGAGTCAAACATCAGGCTCCGATCAGTCTTCAACAGCAACCGAAATACCGGGTGATTCAAAATAACACCTCTTGTTGGAAAACCCTGTAGTATGATTTGACATCAGTTTACCGCCTGGCGATAGGAGTAAACAAATTGTTTCGCTGTTAAGTAAATGACTATTAAGAAATCTCAACCTTTGTTATTGTCATTATTTAAGATACCACCTCGTTTGTGCTCTTGCCTACAATCATCCATTCATAATTTCCAATGACTTCAAGTGTTATGATTGAAAGTACATGTATGTATGTATATGAATGTGTGAATATATATTAATCTCATGAAGACGGATAAGACAAAGTTTTTAGGTTAAATATTTACGATGTTAGTCGTTGCTGGTAATCATGTGTAATTCACACTCGAGAAAAATTTCAGTTAAATACGAATAGTAAAGGGATCAATATATATTTTGGGCCAAAGTGTAAAGGCCATTTGGGCCAAAGTGTAAAGGCCGAGTTAGTGGACCGTTGCTGAAACGTATACGTTATTGTAACCGTAACGTTGATGTAGTTCTAATTACCTACCATGTGTAGTTTTTTTGTAATGTATAATGTGAATTAATAACGACAAATACTGTTGTGAAGAGGAAATTAATAAGTAAAAGTAATTTGAGTAGACTGTGCGAAAACATAAAAACTATTCATGCTCCATCGTTCATTTTTTTTATTTTGGATTTCTTTGGTTTTTTGCTTGAAAGAAATCAGCTGTTCGGCAAATCTGCAGCTGGTGCTTTCCAATACATCTAGGGTGTTCACAACTGTTGTAAGTGTCGTATGTGCTGAAGTTGTAAAATTGTTGTTAAAATAATTGTACGATAGTACAACATTTGCCGATATGTTTTCGAAGCGTTGTTTGTTTACTTTTTGATTAGCTTTATGATATGAACATTAGGGTTAGTAATTTTTTCATTTTTTTTCGAATATCAAAAATCTGTGGAAATGGCAGTAATTGCATTTTGTGCGGAACGTTTTTTCACAACTTCGAAAAAGTAAAAAAGCAATTCTGCTTGTTTTTGCCTGCCCTATATGCCATTTCCACAGATTTTGAATCTAAAAAAAATAACTAACCCTAATGAACATACGACAGGTTGTTCACATATGTACATTAGTACACCTTGTGAATTCTCTTATTACCTTATCCACGTGAAAGATATGGTCTACGCCAACAGTCCAGCATCGACTCATGAACTCAAAGATAGAATTCGTGAGGCTATCGAGGACATCGAGGGCAGCCACTTTGCTATTGGGTAATGGAAAATTCCATTAAAAGGATGTGGTCGTGCTAGCCATTTGGCTGCTGTTGTTTTTCATTATTAATGGCATAAATTTTTCTTTATTATGAAATAAACATCCGATCATTTATCTCAAAAAAAAAATCCATTTTTCTTTGAATACCAAAATAACACCTCTTGTTGGATAGCCCTGTAGAATGTGTGTGATATGTTTTATAGGAAAAAATCGACTGTTGCCATATCAAATTGGCAAATGCGTGGATTATTTTGAACTGACAAAAGTAACGCCAGTAAAACGCTATTAAGCGGACACCTCTCATAAACGGACACTTTTTTCAGTACCATTCCGCTGCTGTCCTCTTGTGTACATCTCCGATAAGCGGACAAAATTCTCAGTCCCTTAGGTGAGAGTACACTGTATATACAAGTATGCATTTCAGTAGTGATCCGCAGTCACTGCCTGGTACGAATAGGGTTAACGTTTTGCACGACTGGTACTGTTTGTGTACAAATCGTTGCTTCATGTACAACTGATTTAAGTACGTTTTTTTTGTCTGTTTGAGGACAAGAATATTTTAATTAAATATACCCCACGAAAGCGTAAAATCTTTTATATTTTTTCCCTCCATTATTCATATTTCCTCGTATTCACTTTCTTTCGATTAACAGACATTTTCCCTGGAGTGTTTTGAAGTCAAGATGTTAGTTTGTCCTCATAGCTGCTTCAAACTCGTTTAGTGCAATTATATGTTTTCGTTGTTGTTGTTGTTCTTATAATTTATTGCATTTTGTAATTAAAGTATATACAACTATTACATGGAATGTTTGTACACCACAACAGATGCGATGCGATGCTCCCATCATTGTTGAAATCTTCTCATGATCGAATGAGTTTTATTTTCACAAAAAGGGAGGCCCAGCAAACCTCACACAAAATCTTATTAAAATTGCAAATCATTTTGTGTTTATATACTAGGGCGATTAATTGTTAAAGTTATTATATATCAATTATTTATTGTTCTTTTAAAGAAAATTAATATACGAGATTGCACGTACATATTCGGTTAATTTGGCCGCAATTGTTTTGTCAAAAGTCGCATGATTATCGCCGCCGACGCTGCCATCATCATCCTGAGATAGTGCCAACTGACTAGTTTCCATGTTAGTTTTCTTTGAAACGTCTCTCTATATTTGACAATTTATCTGGTATTTTTGAGGGTTTTTGTGTTATTATTTTTTGTTGAATACATTTTTTTTTACACAATTTCATTGCATAGAATTTTTCACATGAATTCCGTGCAGCATGAGCGGGTTTCCGCGAAATTCGGCAATGAACTCAACTGATGGGGTTTTTTTTTTTTTTTTTTTGTTTTAGATAGAAACTCATTTGGATTTCATCATTTCTGTTGTATGTTTATTTTGCAAGCCAATCACTATTTTCAATCAATTTCCATTCATCTTCAGACAATGATTTTGAATCGTTAACTACACTCACACACACACAACCAGCCAACGGATGCGTGCGCTCTCTAATAGAGATCGATCGGTTGTACACGGAACGGCTAAATTCGAGCTACTGATATTTTCATGTGTCCATTGGAACCAAGTTGTAGTCTCATGGGACAGAGTATATGTATGTGGAACGCAGAACAGTACAAGGGGAAGTCATACACACACATGTAACTGTGTGAGAAATAAGTATGTGCATGTGTGTGTGTATTTTTATTCCCTACACCAAGTCATTCATACTATTGGCAAAGACCATAAATTGTCTTGGATAATTTAGCGTTTTTCTGTTATTATATTCATTCGAAAAAGGCTTCGTATTTCCCAATAGCAAAAACCATACAGAGGGCAGACGTCGCAAGTCGTTTTCTGAACATTTCCAAGAGGGTATTTAAACAGTATTTATTTTTTTTTTAAAGTAGGTATTTTTTTTTAAAAACACATTATTTGCTTTGAAAACCTTTCAAATATGAACGGTGATCACAATGGGCCACCGAGATCTTGTGATTTATCACCTTGCGACTTCTTTCTATGGGGCGACGTGAAAGACCACAGTCCAGCGTCGATTCAAGACCTCACAGATAGAAATCGTGCGGCTATCGAGGACATAGGGCAGGCATGGAATGGATATGGTCCTGTACGAGTGATCGTGCTGGCCATTTGGCTGATGTTGTTTTTCATTATTAACGGCATACTTTCCTCTTTGCTAAGAAATAAACATTCGATCATTTATCTTAAAAAATTGAATTTTTCTTTGAATACCAAAAGAATACCTCTTGTTGGAGAACCCTGTATAAAAAAGTCCGACCGACATTTGTCTTTTTTTATTTTTTTTTTTTAAATGAAATTATTTGAAAAATTACCTAAAAATTTCTAGAAATTTTTTTTTTTAATTATTTTTTTGTTTAAAATGAAATTTTTTGTTATATAATTGTCCGATTTTGATCAAATAAATTTAAAAAAAAAATGTTCACAAAATTATTTTTAGTCTTTGCTATTTTTTTTGCCACATTGCTTTTTTGTTATATAATTGTCCGATTTTTATCAAATAAATTTAAAAAAAAATTATCACAAAATTATTTTTAATCTTTGCCTTTTTTTTCTTCTTTAATTGACTAACACTCCGGGGCTGCCCCCCTATAAATGCAATGCACTGTGTTAGCAATAGGAAGGAAGGTTATTGGAGGGGCGAAAGAGGGAGTAGTATTTGTTGACGTTGGCCTTGAATTTGACAATGTCATAGCAGGCAGGAAAAACACTTGCAGGAAGATTATTTCACATGCGAACAGTCCGGCTGAAGAACGAATTTTCTCTGTAGTGCAAATAAGGGCAAATTAATCTGTTTGACAGTTTCAGAGCCATAAACAAATTTATGGTCGAAAGAAATTAATTAAACTTTTTTGTTTTTAATATTAAAGAAAAAATTGTAATTGTAACACCTCGATTCTTGTAAAATCTTAATATATATTTACCCTCGACACTGATTCACTGACTCTGTCACGCAGTACGTAGGAATTTAAATAGGCATTCTATAATTCTATAAATAATAATAATAAAAAAAAAAATATTTTTTTTTTGTACAGAAATTGTGTTTTCCCCAAATTTTTTTTTACCAAAATTTTTTTTTTCCCAATTTTTTTTTTTACAAATTTTTTTTTTCAACAAAAATTTTTTTCTACAAATTTTTTTTTTCAAAAAAAAATTTTTTTTTTCTGCAAAATTTTTTTTTTCAACAAAAATTTTTTTTGAATAATAATAAAATAAAAATAATAAAAAATTTTTTTTTTTAACAAAATTTTTTTCCCATATTTCAACGGGCGCCATAGGCGCATTACAACTTACTAGTAGAAATATATTTTTCATTTTCATTTGAACTCGATACTTGCAACATTTTTGTATTACTCTTGCGTGCTGCTTTGTTTACGTTTTCTTAGTCTGAATACATTTCGGGAAATCCCCGTCGTTTTGTGCAGCTGATGAAATGGTGTCGTTTGAATCAGTTTTAAGCTGACTATTGAGAGGAGCGGTGTCATAATGGCAAAAAAAAAAATAACGTTGCTGACAATTAAAGGCAAAGCTGAGATTTTAAAGAAATTAAGTGCATGATTTTCCCTTAATTCCTTAGACAAAAGTTTTCATGTGCAAAGATCAGCCATAACTCTTGTTAAAAGACATGAAAACACCATTTTTCATCCGGCCGTTGGAGAAGAAAGACGCTTTAACTCTCGGAGGTTCTGAAAATGAAAAGAGCATTGTTCAAATGGTTTGCAAATCAAAGAGCAAAGAATTTACCAATCACATCTGATATACTCAAGCAAAAAGTCTAGGAAAAATCGGGTGGCTTCCACGCTAGCACTGGTTGCGTTGCAAACTTTAAAAACAGACATGGAAACCGAAGACTCAAAATATCTCTCTATGCCATATTTTTGCAAAAACTAAATGAAAACAATTACCGATCTAAATGTTTTTCAAGTCATGACAAAAAGTGGTCATAAAGCCACATATGACATACATATATCAAAAGGAGGTATAGATCATTAAAATCGATTGAGAATTTTCGCTTTTAGGCGCAATTTACAGAAGGTGTCTGCCATTTATCAATTGTCTTCCGAAAGAGCGATACCAAGTCGGTGCATGTCATCCACACATCGCATTTTCTTTCCTATTTGTTTCAATGGACGATTGTTAAATTGAAACCGTACAGCACAACCAACAACTGTTTGTTTTTATTGTATAGAGTTTGTCAACTTTTTGTTTTATTTCGAGTCGCAGAAATGTGAATAAATCGCGGTCACACATTTGTATTAATGTGCATAATTACATCTGTACATTATCCGTGTTTTAGTGGACTACAATTAATTTCAAATTGACCAACAAATAGAATTCTTAGAAATTTCCAAAAAAATGTTTTTGTTTAAATTTTGGGAAAACCACAATGACGTGAACAATTACTCTAAAGATGTAAACTATGTAAAGATGTAAAATACAAATTTAGTTTTGTTATTGCCTTATATTAAGAGTGTTTTATACTCGAATGCAAGCCAGATGATCAGTGGTTTTATTTGTTGTCAATTGGAGATAAATGATGGGTCAGCGAAAGTACACTATACACAACCATAGGTAGACGCGTTTCGTCGTTGTTTAAGCGACTTATTAATACCTTCGTGCTGTAGTGGTACTATTTTTTTAATAAAAATTTTGATTTTTTATTTTTCAATATTTTCTTAAACTACCATATTTTCTTATTAAACCATATTCGTATAATTACCCAAAGGTGATTGTTATGTGTGATCGGTTAATTGCCTTATCGGGATAATTATTCAAAATTAATAATAGTTTACTGTGATACGCTTTCTTGTAATTAATTAAACTAATTAGTTAAAAATGATTTAACCGCGAAAAAATCCAAGTTACCAATTCAGAGTATCCGTCAAAATCGTTGTTTTCCAATAATAAAAAAAAAAAACGCCACATTGTCAACACTCGGAACATATCGAGCCCTTCCCGCGAAAAAGACGTAATCGCAATTTGTTCATAAATCATTTTTAATTTAAATTCAATAGAAAATTGTCCAACGCTTTTAATCCCAAAATATTGAAAATTAAAAATTTATATTTTCAAAGATATATGAAATTCAACTGTACCCATAGGGGTTAAAATTCCCGTTCTTTCACTTAAATTTTACTCTTTTTGTTTCTATCATTTTTTTACTTTGTTTGCTTTTGTTTTTAAGGTAGCACTAAGTCCACAAAATATTTTAAGAAACCTAATATTGTAAGCCCCGGGAGCAAGGGCGGATTTTCCTTTACTTCTTACCAACTACAACCACTTTTATTGTCAAAACTTGATGCTGTACTTTTGTTCTCACTTCCTTAGGATATTACATTTTAGTCTTAAGTATTCGTTGATATGTTGCCATTATTTCTTGTATTGATTATTAAACAAGTCTCAATAAAAAATAAATTAAATTAACTGTATCGTAAGCATGAAAATACAAAAACAATTTTCACATATTTTTCTTAACAAAGGTTTTTTTAAAAGGTTTTTTATGAATATGGGGGCATATATATTAGAATTAGTTTATAAGTTGCCAACTGAAAAGGACGTGCGAACAAATCAATTGCCAACACCGTTATTGCAATTAAACAGGGACACATTTCCCGCCCCATTTACAAATAAAATACTCCCATTGTCATAGTTGAATGTAGATGTATGTGTATGTTCTGTGTCTGTATGTATTCCTGCTTACTCTTGGGTGTCCATGGTACGATTTGTTTACTCACATTTGAATTTCATTTAATTGTTTATTTAAAAGCCGCACACAGATAATTTCAATGTTTATGTCTTTACAATTATTCCAAAGTGATAGCGTAATATTTTCGTTCCGTTATATACATATGTATGTACGAGTATATGTATATAAATTGATTGTGTCTCTCTGTATTATGTAAATAAAATGGGATCGTCACTTTTGTTAAACGCTTCAGTTAGAAATGAGAATTATTCTCTGACAAAAAAAAAGTTGCACTAAAGTAAAATCAAATTGGAATTTCAGCAGATATCTGAGAGAGCTGACAGTTGATACATCTGATTTACGTATTATCATAGAGAAAAAAATGTTTGTTATACAAATACCGTTTCTATGGGCATTATTTAAGGGGAAAATGATCAGTCCTATTGCGGGATTCAACGGCGACACCAAACGTCAACTCTTCGGTTTTCGCATTGCCGTTGTCAATATTGACGATTATCGAATGCTTGGGTCGGTATTGCCAACGGGTTCTTCTGTGTGATTTGAGTCGCACACACTACCTACCACACCACGGCCGCCCACACATGCATATAGTCTGCTTTATTAACTCGCAAACCTTTTAAAGAAATAACAAAATGTACACGTCCAGGAAAAAACAGTATTTGACTTAGCCACTCACTTTTCATTTGGTAATTTGATGATATTCTGACCACTGTCTCGCCACTCTTCTTTGTTATATTCTATTTTGTTTATTTTTTTTTATCACTCAAAGTGCAATCAGAATTAAAAAAAAAAAAAGCAGTTCTCCACAAAAACACCAATAAAATAAATAGACTAAATAAACTGGAGATGACAATTTGTTTATGCAAGTTATCGATAAACAGACGACGTCGTCGTCACAGTAATCCTTCAATCACTGAAATCGAACCTTTTAACCATTAGAAATGGATGTTAGCGATGACCGTGGTTAAAGGGTCAATTCAAAATGCCACGTTGGGATTGAATTGATGTCGATGACGACAGGAAGTGACGTTTACTCAAAAACGACAACGACATCGACTCCCCCATTAGGTCTGCATGTTTATTGGTGTGGCGGTATTTCAAAAGCGTATACTCCGGAAGAGTCCAAGCTGATAACCTTCAATGGAGTACAATTCTAGAAAACGGTTTACGTCATAGAGTTCCTCGGCTTCCCCATCGACAAGTCTTCAACCTCAAGGACTTTTCTTCAAGTCTCTATCATACTAATTTCCGTCCCAACCTAGAAATTTCCGCGGACGTTTACGTCTAAGGCTTTCCTAGTCTTATTTTCCTTTCTGAATAGGTTATAGGACCCCAGGCATTTTATTTAGTTTTTCAGACTAGCTGACTAGACTGTGGAAACTAACAGCACTTTATCGTACTTTTATGAGAATTCCAGTCCTTGACATCGACTCGCCATCGATCTCAAGAACTAAACTTACAATTGAAGGCGCACGACCATTCACTGCGCTAGTGCCTCAGAGTAGCTAGAAAACGATTTCGATCGAAAAATCTTCTGTTCTGCCGAACCGCGCTTTCAACTCGGCAGCTATGTTAACAACCAAAATTGCCGAATCTTGGGATTGCGAAATTTAGGTTATCGTTTTTTTTAAGGTTTCAGTCAAAAAACATTTTTTTTTTCGTAACGCTTAAGTAGTTTAAAAATTTGGAGTCTCTTCAAGTTATGCTAAGAAAAGTGAAAAAAATATTTTTTTTTTCAAAAATAATAAAAATTGGGGAAAATCTGAGAATTGATAAAACGTGATACAGACATTTCCACGAGTCTGCCTGCCAAAAATCAGCTCAATTGGATCACTGAAAAAGGGTTCAAAATCGGTCGAAAGGCTTTCACACAGGCCACTACGAGCTTCATACTTCAAACTTAAAAAAAAAATTCTGACGTGTACATGAAAATCGCCGATACACGTGTATTTTTATTTTTTCCCCTCTTTCCGAATATGTGCATTTGGTTCATAGGACAGAAACAAATCTATTTTTTGTAACACGATGTAATTGCGAGTGCATTGTTTTATTTGATTTTCGGCCTTCCCCCAACCAGCAAAACCAGATTTAAAAAAATCATTTCATTTCAATTTCCATTTAAAAAAAATAAAAAAAAATCCACAACTTTCGCATGTTTCATCTGCAACGGATATTAGTTATTGGCAATATATTAAATATGCTGCGTTGCACCACGCAAATCGTTTTACGTCGGCCGGCCAAGAGAATTTTCAATTCATATTCAATTTGGCAAATGTCAACTGCTTTGATTTGTTCAACACCTTTATGAGAAATGCCATGACTCGGCATGTGCATACACACTTCAGCTGCCAAGCCAGACCGACCGACCGACCGGGCCAGGACAAAAACAGAAGCCGCACAGACAATTGTCCATTTCCTGTGCACCACTGTCCACACGCACTACTCTCTTAACCAGACCCACTAAATGCTGTTACCACTAACAGTGACACACTGGACGGGACGAGTCTAACCGGCCGTTGGCTCTAAACACATTACCACATTTCATGTAGCAAGACAACGGCGACGACGACGGCGATTATATTTCGGCTTAATATCGTTTACGGTCTTTGATTGCGCCCATAGTTCTGTGGGCCGGTCGACTGGCACACAACAGCCGGCCGTACGCCCGTCTGTCCACAATTGTCGTCATCATGCTGGTTGGTATGGGGGTACTTTTGGTTTAACTTTCGTAAAAGATCGGTTAACTGGTTCAAGTTTAAATGAGACAATTTTCAATTTAGAACTGGTTTAAGTCTTAATATCGTTGTTGTTGTTATCATGTTAGTTTTGTTTTGGTTTAGTTGGTGTGACCATGGCACCAGGACCAGGTAGGATGCAGTGACAAAATTTCATTTGGTTCAATTAATTTATGGTTTAATTGAAATTTGAAACTGCCACCGCATGTTACTTTCGGTGTTTCGAGTATTAACAGGCGTGTTTGATCACCGCCGCCGCCGCCAGTACTGTCACAAATGATTTAGTTCTTTAATGGTTACATTGTGGCAACACCACACGATAGGCGGACGGATAACTATGCTTTCGGAAGAAGTTAATAAGATTGTTGTTTTTGTTTTTTTTTCTTTCTGTACCGTAAAGCCGATTGCTTTTAATTGAGACATCGGCACCAGGTTATGACCGAATTTATGGAATTCGTGGACGACAGGATCGGATTGGCAAATAGATCTTTATTCAAGAAAACATAAATAAAAACACCGTGTTACAAAAAATAGATTTTTTTCTGTCCTATGAACTAAATGCACATATTCGGAAAGAGGGGAAAAAATAAAAATACACGTGTATCGGCGATTTTCATGTACACGTCAGAATTTTTTTTTTTTAAGTTTAAAGTATAAAGCTCGTAGTGGCCTGTGTGAAAGCCTTTGGACCGATTTTTAACCCTTGGTCAGTGATCCAATCGAGCTGATTTTTCGCAGGCAGACTCGTGGAAATGTCTGTATCACGTCAAATTTTTTAAAAAATAGATTTTTATCAATTCTCAGATTTTCCCCAATTTTTATTATTTTCGAAAAAAAAATATTTTTTTCACTTTTCTTAGCATAACTTGAAGGGACTCCAAATTTTTAAACTACTTAAGCTTTACGAAAAAATTTTTTTTTTAACTGAAACCTTAAAAAAACGATAACCATTTAAAAAAAAATTTAGGAAAATCTGAGAATTGATAAAAATCTATTTTTTAAAAAATTTTACGTGATATCCCCTTTCCGAAAAAGTAAATTTGGTTCATAGGACAGAATGTGTGTAACACGGTGAAATCAGGGGCCAAAGTCACCACATACGTTAACGTAGAGACACGTTCTTATCAATTTCAATTCCGTTACGAACTAATTACATGGATGCTGTTGTACGATCAATGATTGCCAGAAGCATTTGTCTATTTTCTTGGGAAATAAAAATGAAGATCTCCAGACTTCTGCAGGATGTGCGAGGATGAGGACGAATTGGAGACAATAGAACACATCCTTTGTCATTGTCCAAGTTTGCAACGCCATAGACAAACATGTCAAGGGCATAGATTTTTTTTGCTGAACTAGGGGACATTTCGAAGACAGGTGTTGAAAACATTATTAGTTATATAAGGGGTATTAGATGGTTAAACGACGGGGGATGCGGTTACTCGATGGACTAACAGACTTACATTAACATTACACCATGGACTCTCACACGTTTTTCTCTTTTCTATATATTTTCTATGCTGTAAATAGAAGGGATTCACAATGGACCCTATGGGTCTTCGAGTGGAGGTGCATCTTAGGATGTACCACCCTTCCTAACCTAACCTGACACCATTACACTTTTTTTTTGGTGGGATGCAGATAAACCTTTAAATCTTGCACATCCATGTTTCAAGTTCATGTTTCAGGTTATATTTTTGAGCCAAATAAAATTAGAATAAGCGATTTGGAAACAAGCTTATGAAGAGAAATTTAAGACTAGAATGTTATAGCTTAAAAACATATATGAAGGAGACAGCACAATGCTAGAGATAGAGATGCGAATAGTAAAGATTTACAAATAAAAATGGGGCTGCTGTAACCTAGATAGTAATGCCAACTCAAAATCGCACATGGCAAGAATATCAGAATTTCTCAGCGGCCACTTCCCGAAACTCTACAAGCGAGAGATTAATCTCTCCGGTAGATAACACCGTGTTACACACATTCTGTCCTATGAACAAAATTTACTTTTTCGGAAAGGGGATAAAAAATAAAAATACACGTGTATCGGCGATTTTCATGTACACGTCAGAATTTTTTTTTTTTTAAGTTTGAAGTATGAAGCTCGTAGTGGCCTGTGTGAAAGCCTTTCGACCGATTTTTAACCCTTTTTCAGTGATCCAATTGAGCTGATTTTTTGCAGGCAGACTCGCGGAATTGTCTGTATCACGTCAAATTTTTTAAAAAATAGATTTTTATCAATTCTCAGATTTTCCTAATTTTTTTTTTTTTTTTAAATGGTTATCTTTTTTTTAAGGTTTCAGTTCAAAAAATATTTTTTTTTCGTAACGCTTAAGTAGTTTAAAAATTTGGAGTCTCTTCAAGTTATGCTAAGAAAAGTGAAAAAAATATTTTTTTTGGAAAATAATAAAAATTGGGGAAAATCTGAGAATTGATAAAAATTGTTTTTAAAAAATTCTGACGTGTACATGAAAATCGCCGATACACGTGTATTTTTATTTTTTCCCCTCTTTCCGAATATGTGTATTTGGTTCATAGGACAGAAAAAAATCTATTTTTTGTAACACGGTGTAATTATTTAACTATTCGTATCCATCTCCAGACATCTGACTACTGTCAGTGAGTATAGAAATTTGGAAGTTCCACGTCAGTTTCATTTGGGAATGTTTGCACGCTGTACCGGTAATTCTGGGCCAACTGCTCCTTGTCCGTTTTCTTTTCGGTTTTGGCCATTCGAACAAACATTATTTAAATTTAGCAAAGGCGTTCGCATACCGCCGAATATTAAGGCCTAAGACTTTAAGTTTCTTTTGGGAATGTTTGGACGCTTCACCAGTAATTCTGGGTCAATTCTGGGCGTGGTGTTGTGGTTGAACTCTGTTTTATCTGTTTTAGCCATTCGAACATAAATTATTTGAACCTGTGCCCGCCGAATATTAAGGCCTAAGACTTTTAGTTTCTTTTGGGAATGTTTGGACGCTTCATCAGTAATTCTGGGCCAATTCTGGGCGTGGTGTTGTGGTTCAACTCCTCCTCGTCCGTGTTTTTTTTTCTGTTTTAGCCATTCAAACATAAATTATTTGAACCTGTGCCCGCCGAATATTACGACCTAAGACTTTAAGGCCTTCTTTGATGTTCAGTATGTGGTAAATTTCCCTTTGTCGATAATTGGATTGTGATTATCGAATTGAATATCTTTTGTATTTATTATTAAGTCATCTACAAATTCAATAATTACGGCTGTCAGCCTCTTGTGTTCATTTGTATTATGCAACAAGGTGTGTTGTTTTTTTCTTGTTACTTTCTTTTAAATTGAATTTGGGCAGATGCGTTGGAAGAGCGGCGGTAGGTTCCCATGCTTTCACTTAGGCGTTTAACAAATGATATTGGCCAGAGAGAGATGGAGAGAGAGAGTGAGAAGGGAGAATAAAAAAACCTTTTGGGAAGTTATTTCGTACAAATGCGTACTTTACATCTTCGGCATTATTCGCGATGTAATCAAATTTGAACATTAATCTTAATTATGCACAGATCAATGCGTTTAGATTGTCCGACTGCCCGAAATCAGCAGAGGCACGCAGACCGGCAGGCATTGTCCAAGTAAATACCCTGATAACATGGTCAGAGGCGAGTGGCTGTAATGAAGACGGTTCGTTAAATAACAAAACAAGAGAACAACAACTTAACACCGGGGCCAACACAATGACTGACAACGTTAATTAAATCTCAACAAAGACGCAGACAAAATAAGCGACGGTAAAGGTAGGTAGGGGAACAGAGGGATCGGCGGGCAAACGGAGTGGCAGGAGTGCGTAAATAAAGCCGCCACAAATTGATCTGTAATGACTTTACTTTAAGCGAAGAAGGAGGGGGGGGGGTGGCAGTTATCATCAAGTGGGACTCCAAACTAAGTTCATCCGTATGCTGTAGCCCATGGACGAGGGCCTCAGCTAAATCTCAATTAACGTTGACCCACTGAAAGTATTGGGGAATGGAGGATTTTTTTTTATGTTGTTGTTGTCGAAATTAAGGCTGAAATATGTGCTCTCTTTTGCACTGGGTCATGATGGTTGGGCGGATCCTGTTATGCGCTCCTTCATGCCGGCAACATTTAAACGATAATCATTAATCAGAGATTAAAATTGATTTGGGGGGCGGGGGGCGTGATTACAACTGTCACCCATTCATTTGTACATTTGAGTACATACATTATTGATTAACTCAAATATTTCGTATGATGTGGTTGTCCTTAGTTTTGTTGTGGTTGTTGTTGTTGCTGTTGCAAAAGGTTAATAGCGCACATTGGCCGTGTGTGATCAGTTAAAATAGAATTGCGTGTGAACGTAATTACTGCACAGCATTTATGTTGTCGGTGGTTTTGCGTCTGTGCATTTGCCATTTTTCTAAATGATCACGTACACGTATGAACGAAATTGACGGCGTAGGACAGTACAGTGGGGGACAACAAATGTGAACTTGGTTGAGAATTCAGAATAAAGTATATAGGAAATTTCAATTTTAAACCAGTTGAACATTTTTATTAATTATTCGCAGGAGAATTTTTTTTTTACGGCCTTCAAAGCTCGGACATATAACACCGTGTTACACACATTCTTTCCTATGAACCAAATTTACTTTTTCGGAAAGGGGATAAAAAATAAAAATACACGTGTATCGGCGATTTTCATGTATACGTCAGAATTTTTTTTTTTGAAGTATGAAGCTGGCCTGTGTGAAAGCTTTTGGACCGATTTTTACCGATCCAATCGAGCTGATTTTTTGCAGGCAGACTCGTGGAAATGTCTGTATCACGTCAAATTTTTTAAAAAATAGATTTTTATCAATTCCCAGATTTTCCTAATTTTTTCGTTTCTTTTAAATGGTTATCGTTTTTTTTAAGGTTTCAGTTCAAAAAACATTTTTTTTTCGTAACGCTTAACTAGTTTAAAAATTTGGAGTCTCTTCAAGTTATGCTAAGAAAAGTGAAAAAAGTATTTTTTTTTCAAAAATAATAAAAATTGGGGAAAATCTGAAAATTGATAAAAATCTATTTTTTAAAAAAATTGACGTGATACAGACATTTCTACGAGTCTGCCTGCCAAAAATCAGCTCGATTGGATCACTGAAAAAGGCTTAAAAATCGGTCGAAAGGCTTTCACACAGGCCACTACGAGCTTCATACTTCAAACTTAAAAAAAAAAAATTCTGACGTGTACATGAAAATCGCCGATACACGTGTATTTTTTTTTCCCCCTCTTTCCGAATATGTGCATTTGGTTCATAGGACAGAAAAAAATCTATTTTTTGTAACACGTTGTAATCAGATAAATCTTCGTTGGTTATCACCTCCCCTGTGTCCGAAATTATTTTTCCTATGGTTAATTTTTTGATTTTTATTTTGTAACAACTCGGAAACGATGCGTATCAACTCAGCCTTCGAAGGCATCCGTTGCTCCAATCGATTCATTATTTATTTTTCCTAAAAAAAAACACAAGCTACTCATAAAGTCAATTATTAACTCACATTTGTCCGACAGTGTACACACCCTACAAGTTGAAATTCGCATATGAAACATTCACACTCAGAAACACACACACACACACATGTGGCACTTATCTGTGCCTGTGTGTCAACATTCACACATACCAGCCACAATTCACGGTGTAATCATACGAGTGAAATATAAATGAGTTGAGATTATTATACGATGTCGTTTACTCCATTCAAAACTACAAGACCAGGCTGGGAAGGCGAAAAATATTTACCCACGTCTCCCCCCCCTCAAGCAAGAAAATGTGTCATTTGCTGCTCTGGCTTGGCGGAGAGCGGAGGAAGCAAACAGCAAGAAAACAAAACAACACAAATGTAAAGACATCTGTAAGTGTCGATTTGTATCTGATTATGGCAGAGCAGACGACGGTGAAGCTGACTTCGAAATATGCAGCCCTTTTTTTGTTTTATTATTTAAACGTATTCATATACATATATGACTACTTTTTTTTTGGTGTTAAGAGGTCAATATTATGGCGATATGTTTATGAGACCGAGATAAGACCGTTGAGAAATCAGTTGCCACTGGCGTGTGTACCGCAGCAGCGAATCAAGGAACTCATACCACTGATGACAGGGTGAAATAACTAAAAATGAGATATTTTCTTAACTGACTTTATCAGTGTCCGTCCGCTATCAAGTGTTATAAGTAGGGGTACTAAGCTCTTCAAATTGAAGAATTTCTTTCTAGAGAAAGATTCTTCAAAAAAAAAACAGAACTTTCCAATGAATAGTCAACTGCTTGAGCTCTATAAACCGTATGTGTCTAAAGACATAGTCAGGTAAATCAACATGCGACTGGGACATGCGAGATAAAAATGTTTCACATCTAACAATTGTTGACAACGATTTCGATCAATTGAAAAACGAATAAACCCCTATTACGGTTCGAAAAAAAAACCTTATAAGTAAAAAAGTAAGTCACAATTAATTGTGTGAAACACAAAATACACAATTTATTTCTTTAATGCCGCATTAATTCAAATTTAATGCTTAATAAGAATGTCAGACATGCCATCAATTTCCCACTTTAGATTCGATAATTTAATGCTTTCACTGCGGATTATTAGGGAGAAACAGAATGAAAGGGGGAAATCTGAATATGAAAGATTTGAGAGTTGGTTTTTTTTATTATTATTAAGTTTACTTGTATTTGAATTAAAATTGTAAATTGGCCGATAATTGCATTTGATAAACCTTGAGATTGGAGACTTCTGGAGATAAAAATATCGCAAATAATTTCTGACTGTCGATCAAAACAAACTGATATGAGGGGTAGACAATTATAAGCAAAATTATTGTCAAAAAATGTTTGAAAATTAAGCAATAGACTTATATAAAAACCAGTGGAAAAGTTGCAGTCGGGTAAACCGACTTATATATACCGTCACCCTCAGTAAAAACATACAAGTCTCATATTCCAAAGTATCAGAAAGTAAAAAGTGAGCGTGGCTACACCATTGGATGTAACATCTGATGAAATGTTATAGAAAACCAGATGGGGTGCTGCCAGACTTCCAAGTTTTTGTCCAAAACTTTACTTAGTACAAAATTTGGACAAGATCGCTATGGGAAATTTGGTATTATTACACGATTTCTTAGGAGGCGGTATGGTACATTTGTATGGGAGGTACCAGAAGGAGAGTTGCCAGACTTCCATGTTTTTGTCTGAAACTTTGTCTAGCTATAGTTTTACTAAATACAGAATTTGGACAATATGGCGTTCGTCATATTGATATTATTACATGATTTCTAAAGTGGGCGAAATAGCAGATTTATATGGGAGGTACCCAAAGGGGTGTGGACCTATAGCCCATATGCAATCCCATAAGCAGTTTTGGGAAAATATTAAGCCATGCCAAATTTCAGAGTGATTGTTTAACTCTTTCGAAAGTTATCGTGCGTACCAGCAGGACAGACAGACGTACAGACGGACATGGCTCAAACGATTCAGAAAGTCATGAATCGAATTTAGTTCAAAGACACCTGGGTTCTAATATGAATATTTGTAGGTGTTACACTTTTGGGTCGTATCAAATGATATATATATGTGGAATGTAAGGGAGACAGAAAATAATGTTGTGCCGTCTAATTTCAATCGTACAGGGTTATTTTCGTATTCAAAGAAAAATTACATTTTTTTTAGATAAATGGTCGGATGTTTATTTCATAATATAGGGGAAGGTATGCCGTTAATAATGAAAAACAACATCAGCCAAATGGCCAGCACGACCACGCTTTCATTTTCCACCATATCATTTTCATGAAATTTTCCATAACCAAATCGCCAAGTGGCTGCCCTCGATAGCCTCACGAATTCTATCTTTGAGGTCTTGAATCGACGCTGGGCTGTTGGCGTAGAACTTTTTCTTTCACGTGGCCCCAAAGGAAGAAGTCGCAAGGGGTGTTAAATCACAAGATCTCGGTGGCCAATTGTGATCAGCTCTTCGAGAGATAACACGGTCCGGAAACTTTTCTCGTAAAAGAGCAATGGTTTCGTTGCTTGTGTGGCACGTAGTGCCGTCTTGTTGAAAGTAAACGCTGTCCAGATTAATATCACCCAAATACGACCATAACAAATCATTAATTATCTTTATCTTAATATATATTTACCCTCGACACTGATTCACTGACTCTGTCACGCAGTACGTAGGAATTTAAATAGGCATTCTATAATTTTTAATTTTCTATAAATAATAAAAAAAATAATATTTTTTTTTGTACAGAAATTGTGTTTTCCCCAAATTTTTTTTTTTCCAAAAAATTTTTTTTTTACAAAATTTTTTTTTCAACAAAAATTTTTTTTTTACCAAAATTTTTTTTTTTTGCAAAATTTTCTTTCCATTTTTTTTTTTTCAACAAAATTTTTTTTTTTCCACCAAATTTTTTTTTTTCAACAAAAATTTGTTTTTGAACAAACATTTGTTTTTTCAAGAAAAATTTTTTTTTTCCACAAAATTTTTTTTCCATGTTTCAACGGGTGCCATAGGCGCATTACAACTTACTAGTCTGAATATATTATCTGAATGAATATAAGAAATAGAGAGGGAGAGAGGACAGACCCTTGTGGCACTCCTGCGGTCAATCTATGCTCGTTGGAATATTAAAAAAAAAGAATAAACAATTTAAATACTAATAATTAGTTAAAGTAACATAAAGTCTAAACAGTTTCCATATGGAAATGAAAGTGAGAGTCTCTCATACATTCACCTTCTTCAATGTTTCAGACTTTCGTTGGTTGTCCGCATTAAGCCGATCTATCTTGGCCACCAACTAAAACCCACCGTAACTAAATAAATTGTAAACTTTTATTTTTATCATAAATGATCGCATCACATCATCGATCATCGAAATAAATATATATAAAAAAAAAATAAAACAACACGAACAACTCACAACTCACAACGAGTGAAACTGAATAGATCGATCATGGGCCGATGGATGGGACAAACTAAATGGATTTGTTGCAGACGACAAGCAAAACAGATTGCCGGACGGACGAGCCGTAGACCATCACCATTGCAGTTACTATTTATTATATGAGCACATGGACAGACAGGCAGACAGACGGACAAGACTTACCTCATTAATTTCATCTTCAAGAGCACGTTGCCGTGTTAATTCGCGCAAATGTTCGCGACGCTGTTCGGTTAGTTGCTCCAAACGTTTGGCGGCACGATCAATTTCATTGAAGAGTAATGTTACCTTCTGTAGTCTAATTGCAACATCCATGTTGCCGTTAACGGCAGATGGGACATTGTTATTGTTGTTGTTGTTGTTTGTGCCGCAGACGTTGGACGAGGCGACGCTTACACGACTAGCTGGACAAACGGGCGCTGAATAAATGGATGACTTAATGGGGGGATTTGTTGCGGTTATTTGAGTTTGTAATGATGGCGATAGGGGGGATGTTGTTGATGATTTGGTTGTGGTTGTTGTTGTTGTTGTTGCTGCAACATTGTGACTAATCTGACTGTTGTTGTTGTTGACACTTTTGCTATTTTGGCTGCCTTGGTAATTAAAGCTATAACTACTGCCACCACTACCCATGATCTTGCTGCGATTGATTGTGCTGCTGCTGCTGTAGTAGCCACTGCCACTGCCGCTGTTGTTAATGTTAACAGTGCCCCCACCACCACCACCCACAACATTCAGTTTGCCTTTTATGCTGCAATAACTATTGATTTTGTTGCCGCTGTTGTGGTTGATATGTTTCGACAATTCCTGCAGACGGGCCATTGTTGCCGCACTGCGCTTGCGCAAATTATGCAATTCAGAATCCATCAGAGCACGACTTAATGCCCGATGCTGGGCATACAGCTGACGTCGGGTTGGCAAACCTTGCAGGTCGGCATGCCGTATGTCATTTAAGGCAGCCACCAACCGCTGAGCTGCACCCGCACACTGCTGATAAAACGGCTCATAGTGCACGAAAAATTCACGCCATTTCCGTGCGTCATGATGATGTAAACCCCCCAGCCGGCCACTGGGGGTTTCGTTTGCTGCAACACTTGTCGTGACTTCATCAAGACCAATAAATGTGATCGTATGTGTTTCGGTTTTCTGCAAAAAAAAACAAACCAAAAAAAAAAAAAAAAGGAAATTAAATTTCTTGCGAAAAAAAACGGCAAATGCCATAAGAATGAATTGTGTTTGGCTGTGTGCTTTAATATGGAATTTATGTGTTTAAGCTATAGCAGTCTTGATCATTTTCTGCTAGAGTGTCACAAGTCAAATGCTTATAAAATTCTGATGTAAGTTCTAAGAAATACTTTTCAGAGGGAGCTATTTCAAATGATATCACGATTATAACCGGTCACACAGGACTTTATTTCATAGAGCCAGTCAAAAAAAGGTCAAAATTAAAAAATCCCCATTTTGTATTTTTGGGGAATTTTCCGTTTTTTTTCTTGGCATATGTTCAAAACAAAAGTAAATTATATATCGCGAGATTTTTTTAATGTGTTTTTTTTTTGGGTATTTTTCTTAATATTTGGGGAATTATCCTTGGGTAACTTCTCATAAAATTTTTGGAGTATTTTTCAGAATTTTCGAGGAAATTTTCGTATTGGGCTTTTTGGGGGATATTTTGCTTTGGAGGAATTCTTCATTCTTCATTTTTAATAAAAAAAACTATTTAATTTTGGGGAATTTTTGGTTTTTTTTTGCTCGACTTTATTTTATGTTTTTTGTTTTTGGGGATATTTTTCATAATATTTTGGGGATTTTCAAAATTTTCGGGGAAAATTTCATATTAGGCTTTTGAGGGGATTTCTCATTTAGTTTGGAGAACTCCTCGTTTGGAGCATTTTTCATTCTTAATTTGGGGGTTTTATGTTTTTTGTTTTTGGGGATATTTTTCATAATATTTTGGGGATTTTCAGAATTTTCGGGGAAAATTTCATATTAGGCTTTTGAGGGGATATGTCATTTATTTTGGAGAATTCCTCATTTGGAGAATTTTTCATTCTTAATTTGGGGGTTTTATGTTTTTTAATTTTTTGGTATTTTCATTAGGGTATTTTTCGTAGAGCCAGTCAATAAATGGTCAAAATTAAAAATTCCCAATTTTTTTTATTTTTCTGGTCTTTTTTTTCTCGTTACAAAAGTGGGTCACATATCTCGCTATTTTTTTAATGTTAGGGTATTTTTCATAATATTTGGGGGATTTTGCATTAGGTAACTTTTCATAAATGTTTTTAGGGTATTTTTCAGAATTTTCGTATTGGGCTATTGGGGGAGATTTTTCATGTATTTTGGGGAATTCTTAAATTGTGTCATTCTTTTTATTTTGGGGGTAATTTTTCATTTGGCGTATTTTTCATAGAGCCCGTCAAAAATTGTCAAAAATAAACATACCAATTTTTGTATTTTTTGGGATTTTTTTTAATGTTAGTTTTTTTGGGATATTTTTCAAAATATTTGGAGGATTTTACATTGGGTGACTTTTCAAAATTTTTTTGGGGGATTTTTCTGAATTTTTGTGGCTTTTGGGAGATTTTTCATTAGAGCCCGTAAGAAAATCGTCAAAATTATCATATATTCCCCATTTTTTTATTTTCGGTTTTTTTTTTTCGTTACAAAAGTGGATCAAATATCGCGCGACTTTTTTTAATATTAGTTTTTTGGGGTATTTTTCATAATATTTGGGGAATTTTGCATTGGGTAACTTTTCATAAATGGTTTTAGGGTATTTTTCAGAATTTTCGGGAAATTTTCATGTTGGGTTTTTTGGGGGATTTTTCATTTATTTTGGGTAGTTCTTCATTTGGGCATTTTTCATTTTTTTATTTTTTGGTTTGCGCCCTGTTTTTGAAGATCGCATTATCAGCCGCAGAGCTGAATGTCGTTAGGCTACTGCATGACCAGGCGAGGCAGCTGTCATTGTTAAAAGTCGTCATTTAAGGTGTAAAAATCGTATTTTCAACCGTATTTTTCGAATTTCGAGCCAAAAATAGTCAAACTCATATTGAAAAACATTTTCGGCATGCAAGTATTTTTTGAATCCGTAGTTACTTCCATGAGTTCCATGAGTGGCGACTCTAAAGAAATCTCTGTTTTTTTTTGAGTTGTGACGGTATTTTGCGTGCTGAGTTTTATGTCCGTGTGCATTCATTTGGAATTGTGTCGCCGATATTCTAGCACATTAATTGTTTCTTATGGTGTTAATGGTGGTTTAAGGTGTTAACCATAAAACGAAATGGAATGGGAATACTTGAGTTGCTAGTACAAGAACGTTGCCCCGGGGTGTCACATGCAAATTGGAAATATTTCCACGAACCAAAAGAACAAGAAAGGAGAGTCAATGAAACAAGTTTTGGGTTATAGGAAAATGTCATAGAGGTGAGCGTTGAGAAAACTCAAGAATTATTTAAAGAAATCTCATATATTTGGAAATGAGATTGAGAGGGACGAAAAACGGGCCAAAAAAGGTGAAACAAGTGAAAAATAGTTAATAAGGGACGAAAAAGGGGCCAAACAGTACCAAATGGTATAAAAAAGGTACAAAGTGGGAACAAATAAAAAAGGTGAAACAAGTGGAACATTGTTACAGGGTGCCAAAACAGCATAAAATAAATGTACAAAATGGAAAAAAACAAAAATGTGTGAAATAATTGTAATCGACATCGAATGATTACATTTTTGAAAGAACTGGGACAAGGGAACAAATGCAATAAAAAAGGGACAAATGGGAAACAAGTGGAGAACAATTATATGAGGGACGAAAAAGGGGTCAAAAAGCACCAAATGAAATAAAAAAGGGACATAATAAAAAAAAGGTAAAACAAGTGGAAAATAGTTATAGAAAGGACGAAAAAGGGGCGAAGTACCAAATGCGATAAAAAAAAGGTACAAAAAGGGGAAAATTAAAAAAAAAATATATTAAAAAAATTAAAACAAGTGGAGAATAATTAGAGAATGGACGAAAAAGGTGCCAAAACGTACCAAATGAAATAAATATGGCACAACAAGGAGGAAATAAAAAAGGTGAAGAAGGGGGTAACAAGTTATGGAAGGAACGAAAATAGGGCCAAACAGTACCAAATGGGATAAACAAAGGGGGGAAAAGGTAAAACAAGCGGAGTATAATTAAAAAGGTACAAAAAGGTGCAAAAACAAGAATTTGTGAAATAACTGTAATCGACAGGAATGATTACATTTTTGAAAGAAATGGAAAAGGGAACAAATAGAACGAAACAGAACAAAAAAAGGGGAAAATAAAAAAAAGGTGAAACAAGTGGAGAACCGTTATAGAAGGGACGAAAAAGTCGCAAAAAGGTACCATATTACAAAAGGGGCAAAAAAAAAATGTGTCATATAATTGTAATGGACGGGAATTATTACATTTTTGGAAGAGGGGAAAAGGGTCCAAAACGGGTAAAACATACAACTGCAAAATAATTTAAACATAATCACAAACGGGAGAGTAGAAGTAGAAATATACATGGCAACGGCTGTTAGCATTGGGGTAAAATAGTACAGAATGCGGCTAAAATAGAGAAAATCAAAAAAAAGTGCGAAAAGTATTCATCTACTTATAAAATTCTCTCACATCTGTGAAGGATTTACATTTTTTTTTAATTCCTTTCCTCCACCAACTTTCAGCAAACAGCAACATTGTTTCCCTTTCAGTTGTTTGGCAATCGACGCCATAGTTTTGTATGGTGTTTTTTTTTTAGTTTAGTTCGTGTATTTAGTATTCTACAATCGTTTTGCTAATACAACATTTAATTGGAATTTATGTGCATTTACGTATCTGTTCAATTAGTTCTGTATATGGATAACCACGAAGTTTAATGAACTGAAAAGTTGCTAGTGCCACAAGTTTTGCCAGGCGAATACACCGAATGGCCGCTTAGATGACCAACTGACGTATCTGCTATTTTTTGCAAAAGGTCGAGAGAGGAGTTGACGAGAGGCTTGGAATTAACTAATCTGCCCGTTAAATATCTGAATTATAGTAATCATAATGAGGACGGCCATGTTGTTATCGTCCTCCGAGGTTTGTAGTGAAGGATATTATAAATGAAATTATTATAAATTAACCTTCACATCACTCAAATGAAGCTACGGCTGTCCCATTTCTACGATTAGCTTCAGAGCTAATATATAACCAAAAACCTTGGTTGCACAAAAGACCGGGTTTGCGGACTTAACATGGACGGCTTTGGTATTCTGTACGACTGGAGCCAGCATTATGGCAAGCAACTACCTAACCCACTTGGCGACACCGTCTTTTAAAAAAGGACGGGAAACGGTGAAAAATTCATAGGGAAAATTAGTAACGAAATTTGATCAGTGACACATTTTCAATTTAACAAAAACAAATTAAATTAAAAAAAAAAAAAATCCCGCACATTTTTAGTTTAAATTAAAAAAAAAATCTTAAAAAAAATTAAAATAAAAAAAAAATCCGGTTAACGATTTTATTGTTAACGATTCCAGCGACGAGGACACGTGCACTAGTGCCACCGTGTTTTGTATGAGAAACGGTGAAAAATTCAAGGGAAAATCCGTAATAAAATTTGAGCAGACACATTTTCAATTTAATAAAAAAATTTAATTTAAAAAAAAATCCAACGCTAAGTGGGTTAACGATTTCAGCTATGATTTTTGAAATCAGTAACAAAAAAAGAAACAAATTTAAAAAAAAAACACAATTCAAAAAAATATCCGTCTCTAAGTGAGTCAACGACACGTGATAACAAAATTTCACCAGAGATCAATTTTCAGTTTAAATTAAAAAAAAATTCAATTCAAAAAATATCCGGCACTATGTGGGTTAACGATTGTATTGTTAACGATTTCAGCGATGAGTATACTTGTGCCACCGTCTTTTTAATAAAAATTAAAAAAAATCCAAAAAATAAATTTAGAAAAAATATCGAAAAAAAATCCTGGTTTAACGGTTTTATTATTAACTATTTCAGCGACGAGGAAATGTGCTCAAGAGCCACCGTCTTTTCAAAAGTATGAGAAACGGTGAAAAATTCAAGGGAAAATCTGTAACAAATTTGATCACACATTTTTAATTTAATAAAAAAATCTAATTTAAAAAAAAAAATTTAAAAAATCCGACGCTAAGTGGGTTAACGATTTTGGCGACTTTTAAAATCAGTAACGAAATTTAATCAGAGATACACTTTCATTAAAAAAAGAATAAATTAAAAAAAAAAACAATTCAAAAAAATATCCGACACTAAGTGGGTTAACGATTTTAGCGATGAGGACACGTGACTATCGCCACCGTAAAAAATTCAAGGGGAAATCAGTAACAAAATTTTCAGTTCAAAGTAAAAAAATAATTAATTAAAAAAAATATCCGGCGCCAAGTGGGTTAACGATTTCAGCGATGAGTACAAGTGCACTTGTGCCACCATCCTTTTAAAATTACAGGAAACGGTGTAAAATTCAAGGGAAAAATCGGTAACGAAATTTGATCAGCGACACATTTTCAGTTTAAATTAAAAAAAAAAAATTTAAAAGAAAAAAAAATTAAAAAAAAAAAAAAAAAAAAAAAAAATTCGTCCCTAAGTGGATTAACGATATTATTAAGAATTATTAACAATTTCAGCTCTAAGGAAACGTGCACTATCGCCATTGCGAGCAATAGGCGGATAGTTTGGTTTATGAACTGGCTACACGAATCACGACTACGAATAGGAACCTCCAAGCTCCATAAACCACAAGGGACTCCGCCACAAGATAAAAGAAATATCCTTTAAATAAAATGTGCGAATGCTAACGCGCATCATAACATCGGGGAAAGAACTCGGATATAAAAAAAAAAAGAGGTGAGTCGCTTTTTAATTTTATTGCGGTTTGTTGCCTTCAGATTTTTCAGATATTCCTTTTTTTACCTTTAACGGACAAGGTGGCACAAGTGTTGGTGCGGCCAAACTCCTGCGTAAAATCCAATCCAAGGATTATGTCGTCTCCTAATCGTTTTTTGTTAGAGCACTTTTGTAAATTTTTAATAATTTTCCCAGGCGTCTACGCTTTGCCTTGGAGAACGCAAAGGAGAACGTTATAACCGGACTCGACTGTACTAAAAAAAAAGATATACATGTACTTATGATGGCCAAATCGAGCGCTTACCGTGAAAAAGACGTAAGAGCCATTTTTTTCCGAAAAGTGTCCAACGCTCTTAATCCCGAAATATTAAAACTTAAAAATTTACAGAGATATAGCCAACTCAAGTGTAACGTTAGCGCCTTTTCTTCAGCTTACGGAACTGTAAACTAAGAAATGCTAGTTGTGAATTTATTACAAATGCCTCCAAGAATTTGTTTCAACAATTTTGTTTTTTCAAAATATAAATTAAAAATTTCTGAGAACCGGCTAAAATAAATTGCGATTTAATCGCATAAGATACATAACCTCAAATCAAGTTTCCACAATTGCCACTTTAGAATGTCAATGGGCTCAGAGGGTATGGGAATTGCAGTTTGTTGCATAATTACCTTTAAAAAAAAAATCAATTAATTTATAGATTTATGAGAATTTTATGGTTTTTTTTGCAACCCTCGATTAAAGACAATTTTCCACGATCTCGTTGGCATTACAAATGTATCGATCATGCAACAATAAATTCATATTTAGTGTTTTTTTTTCTCTCTTAGAGTTCGGTGATCGAATGGCATTAGTGTCATTTATTCTATCGCGTTTCAAATTGAAAATCGTGTCTTTTGATTGATCTGGCGATGGAGGGGAAAAAATGACAACGACCATTACAAAAAAAAATATCAAAAAAAACATAATAAAAATATTAACAGAAGTAGTTCAATGACATTTTGTGATGCCGAGGGGACAAGTCACAAACTAATGTACAATTACTAGTGTTGAGAAATAATCGGGTACTTAGGTTCTTTCGAGTATTCTATAATAACGAGTAACTCGGAATTGGAATGTTCTGCATTAGTGTCATTTATTCTATCGCGTTTCAAATTGAAAATCGTGTCTTTTGATTGATCGGGCGATGGAGGGAAAGCTGTAAAGACGGACACAAAATTGTGGAAAATTCAAAGACTAAAAGCTACTACAGGCGAAACTCTCAATAACGAACTTCTATTTAAAGAAATTATCTTTATGGCAAATCATTTTTTTTACAATTATAGAATTCACTGAAATAAAGAAATAAGTGCTCAATTTTTTGGTTGTCACAACCAGCGATGTCTTCGAGTCCAGTCGGAGTCTTGCCAAAGTCGGAGTCGAGCTGTTTAAAAATGCTGGAGTCGGAGTCGAAGTTGAAATTCATACCTTTACTCAATTGCGAATAAAAGCGAAACGCGTGCATCGATTTTCATGATCTTTGTCTCATTTTGCTCATAGGTTATGTGACTTTACGTAAAAGTAATAAGATTTGACATTTTTTTTCATTTTGGATTTTTTATGGATTTTTTTAAAAAAAAAAATTTTAATCTTTAGGCAAAAAATAATTTTTTTCCTTTATATATTCATTTTTAACTTGGAAACTGTTGCTTGTATAGGAAAACAATATATGAACAGATTAAGGGAATTGTTATTTTAAATTTTTTAAAATTTAATTCAATTAAATCGGGCTAGTGGTTCCCGAGTTATGCCGGACGAAACAAATTGACCAAAAAAATTTTTTTAAAATTTAAAAAAAAAAAAAATAAAACAAAAACCAAACGAAAAAAAATTTTTTTATTGCGTTTTTCGAGCTCATGTCAAGGTTATCTACACAGAAAAAATTATCGCATCCCGAGTACATGAAATTTTTTTCATTTTTTTGAGTAGTGCAATTTTCCTTACTTGGTTTTTTTTGAATTGGTACATCGATTTTGAGTTTCCAAAAATCTATAAAATACCTACAGAGAAATACCGAGTACCCGTATTGAAATCTTTACTCTCAGAGTATTTATCCGATTCTACAGCACTTACTAGTAGGTATAGGTGTGTGTGTGTGATTGTGTGTGTATGTAGTACAACATACCTTATGACATCGCCAATTGCCATTTGAATCGATCGTTGATGATGGCTTCTCATTTATAATGTCAGTTGACTTCACGTCATCATTAGTGGCGGCGGCGACGGCAACGGAGGCCGTGGTGCTGGTGTTGCTGCTGTCTGGTGGCGTTTTCGGCAATTGCATTAGACTCGAATCGAGGCATACGGCCAATAGATGGCAATACGCAATATGTCGTGTTAGGAGTTTTAAACTTTGGCTAATTAAATCGATTACGCACAGGTGTTGCGAGTTTTCGATGGCAATTAAAATCGTAAATGTTACATGCCGCTGTTGTTGTTGTTGTTGCTGTAGCTGATGTTGTTTTGGAAGTTGTTCAGATTGTTGATGTTGTTGCTGCTGCTGCTGGCTGTTGCTGCTGTTGTCATTTAAGGAGGTACATGTTGCTGTAGCTGCTGCTGCTGATGATGATGATAATAATTGTGTTGCGCCTGCCGGGGCTGTCGTTAGCGCTGCCCCAGCCGCCGACGTATTTGTTGCCGGTGTTGTCGCATGATTTGATGATCTTTGAGGTGAAGTCGATAGCTCCGTTTTACCGCCACTCAAATTTTTATTATTATTTTGCACAGACCTGGCGACAAGAAAACAAAAAAAAAAACAGAAAAGTAAAAGATACAGAAAACAAAATAAATATACAGAAATGGAAATGTTTCGGTTTTTTAGCTGCAGGCACATAAAACCGATCCTGATCCTGAAGTCATTTCCTTGTCCATAAGCATCACAATTATTTATGGGGTCATAAAAACAAAACATTTCTCATCTAACTGGCATGAGTGCCAAACTGTAACTGATTTTCAAACTATGGCTAGAAAGAAAAAAAAATGAAAATCTCGTTAATGTCAATTGCATTTTTCATGCTCTGAAACTTTTAAGTGTCGGCCACAAAAAAGGCAAGGTAAGAACTACAACTCATGCTGACCACACTCTGACTGAATAAATCTTAATGAGAATGGATGTTGTGGTCGAGGGGATGGACGGTTTGAAGTTGAGGTGATACTCACAGTGGGAGACATATATTTTTTAAATTGTAAACGCTATTTGAATTTGGGTGGCTCCAGTTTTAAAACATAATCTATAATTTTGAATTATTGAGTTTTGCAATTTAAATAAACTGAAGTTTCGTTAGCTGCAAACAGAAAAATCCAATGGAAGATTCAAGGGAATTGGTTTAAGAGGAAATTAAAAAAAACAGAAATTTGTTTCACTCATGCGGAATTTTCAATACAATCGAATTCAGTTAAGCGGAAATGAAAAAAACGAAATTTCAATTCCGGATAATTGCCCCATTTCTCATGTAAACGAACTGAGTATTTACTTTAGACATGGTTCTATGATATGGAAATAGAGACTTGTGGCACAACTATTACAATACATGTATGTACAATTTCTTTGCATTCAAAATTAGTTTCATATAAACGATTTTTCATTAAAGCGAATTTTCGTTTAAATGAAGTATTTGAAAAAAAATATTTTGTATCGATTGTTGTTGTTGATTTTCCATGACCCAGAACAATCGATACTAGTATTTATTTTCAATTAAGAGATTTTTTTCATTTAAAAGGCGTGCGCTTATCCGAATTAGACAGCATTAAATTCATTTGCTTTACATCTAATAAAATCATTTAGGAAAATGAACCTAAAATTACGAAAATCTATTCAGACAGGGCGAGGAAATGTCCCAGGGAGGCGTTAGGGACTCAACACGATGAAGAATATAAAAAAAAAACCAAAATTGTCGGCGCGTGGAGGGTCAGCTCTAGGAGTGGGGGTACTCAAACTTCAACAAATTAAATAAGGACGACAAATGAGCAATTTTTTTTCACAAAAAAAAGTGTAAACATTTTTTTTTTTTTGAAAAAAAGTATAAATATTTTTTTTTTTGAAAAAAAAGGATATATTTTTTTCGAAAAAAAAGTATAAATATTTTTTTTTTTGAAAAAAAAAGGATATATTTTTTTCGAAAAAAAAGTATAAATATTTTTTTTTTTTCGAAAAAAAGTGTAAATATTTTTTTTTTCGAAAAAAAGTATAAATTTTTTTTTTTGAAAAAAAAAGGATATATTTTTTTCGAAAAAAAAGTATAAATATTTTTTTTGAAAAAAAGTGTAAATATTTTTTTTTTTAAAAAAGGTGTAAATATTTTTTTTTTTTCGAAAAAAAGTGTACATATTTTTTTTTTCGAAAAAAAGTGTAAATATTTTTTTTTCGAAAACAAAGTGCAAATATTTTTTTTCCAAAAAAAGTGGAAATATTTTTTTCCAAAAAAAGTGTAAATATTTTTTTTCAAAAAAAAAAAATGTAAATATTTTTCGAAAAAAAAGTGTGTTAAAATAAATCGTAAAAAATAAAAGAGTCCGTGGTTTTGTCCGTCCACGGCAGATTTCCGGCCAGCGGAAATTCATTTCCTCTAAAAATACAGCATGGGACCGACAAATGTGACCGTCTACGCGAGCTGTTCGCGAGTAGAGCTTTTACTGTCTTCTGGACCCCTTCACTAATTTGTGAATAAAGTTTAAACCACTCCATTGATTTTAATGACGTATAACTCATTTTTATTGCAAGTTTATGTTAAACTACTGAAAATTTTTTCAACAACAAAAAATAAAAAAAAAAAGTTGTTTTTCCGGGTTAGCTTTATCAATAACTCTAAAAGTGCACTTAAAATTCAAATGCAAAATTTATTTCGAAGAAAGTGGACAATTCTTTTTCCAGTTATGGCAATTAAACCGCGAAAAATTGAATTTTATTTTAATAAAAAAATTTTTGAAAAAAAAAAAAAAACTACATCAGATTTGCATAGTGGACATTATTTACAAACACTTTTGGATTTTTTATTTGAATTATACCAATGCTCCTTACCGTGGGTCCATATTAAAATAAACCAAAAATCAATGGTCTCATGTCTGGAATGTCTTAAATGGCATCAAAGCCTAGGGCTTCTTTGAAATGTTATGCACCACCTTCGTCTCCTTGATTACCATTTCAATTTCACATCAACGGTGGACAAATAAACGAAACAACGCAATAGCACCAACCTGTATTCTTGAGCTGACATAAATGCCAGTCATGGCAAATCGCGTCTTTGCCAAAATAGAGCACAACGCTCTAAAGCGAACCGCGTTCGGAAGGCTTTGTTCTCTTTTCTCCGTTGGCCATGGCATGGAATTGAATTCAAATAGGCGGGCCATAGTGAAGCCTCTGATGGGATGGCTTCCATGATGAGGTTGGATTGTGTGTGTGCGTGTGTTCGTTCTAGTGTGGCTCATTCGCCTTCATTGGACTTTGATTCATTTCACCTTGTGCTCGTAAACCGAAAGACGGCGAATGACTTTTCTGACATTTTTATAACACACACGTCCATAGGAACACTTTTTGTTTGTTGTCTGACTGTGTTGCGTGCTTGTCTGCCCGTTGAGTTCGGGGGGGTTTCTTTTTTGTCTGTTTATGATGTGAACTTTTTTATTTGGCATTTCTGTGGATTTGAGTTCATTCACTCACTGACGTATTCATGCCACCCGATGATACCTGCCCGTTCGCTTGTGGTGGAATGCATTTTGTTTGACTATTCCGAATGCAGCTCTCACTTGATTAGAACCTGAGAACTGCACTGCATTAACCGTACAAAATTTGAAATTTTCTATGCTTGGGTTTGGCTCATCAGAAATAGATCTTGCAAAAGAGTCATAAAACATGTCCGACAACACAAAACCCATAAATAAGTTAAGAATGTTTTCCCCACACGAATGAAATATTAAGGCACAAATGTGGTGAACATTAGGAAGCCTCACGAAAAAGTTTAGCGTATCGGTTAGTTTGTTTTATAATTAGGAAAAAGTCAACCAATTTCGTTATGTGGTTTTTTATGAAATTCAGTATTTCAGGCCGATAGCCTGTCGTTTATATTTTAGTTAATTATAATTGTTTTTATTGTAATAAATAAATAAATAAAAATAAATTAAATAAGTTAAATAAACAAAATAAATTAAAAAAATAAGTAAAAAAAAAAAACAATAAAAAAGAAATAAATAATAAAAATAAGATATTGAAAAATAAGTAAATATATATATAAATAAATAAATAAGTAAATATATATATAAATAAATAAATAAAAAAAATAATTAATTAAATCCATAAATAAATAAAAAAAAAAGAAACAAACATAAATTCATTAATAAATAAATGAAGAAAAAAATAAATTCATTAATAAATAAATGAAGAAAAAAATAAATTAATAGATAATAAAATCCATAAATAAATAAATAAATAAACGCATAAATAATTAAATAAAAAAGAAACAAAAATAAATTAAATAAATAAGTAAAATAGGAAAAAATAAATAAAAACAATAACAATAAAAAATAAATAATAAAAATAAGTAAATAGAAAAATAAATAAATAAGTAAATATATATATAAATAAGTAAATATATATATAAATAAATAAATAAAAAAATAATTAATTAAAAAAAAAAGAAACAAACATAAATTCATTAATAAATAAATGAAGAAAAAAATAAATTAATAGATAATAAAATCCATAAATAAATAAACGCATAAATAATTAAATAAAAAAGAAACAAAAATAAATTAAATAAATAAGTAAAATAGGAAAAAATAAATAAAAAAGAAATAAGGAAATAAATATATAAATAAATTAATCGATGAATAAATAAACATATAAAAATAAAATTCAAAAATTCACTGTACCGGGCGTAAGCCCCTCAAAATATCCAGAAATTACGAAAATCGATATGAGAAGTGGACAAAGTGGGGGTGCGGGGCAGCTAGGCTCCCCGGTAAATGGACCCAATAAATAAAATAACAAAATAGTGGGTGGGGTCTTAAATTTGATCGGCCGACCCATATATAAGAATTCTAAAAAAAATCCTAAAAAAAAATAAATTTTTAATAAAAAAAATAAATTTAAAAAAAAAAAAAATTCTTAAAAACAAAATATTGTTTTTAATTCGATACGCCGCCCATTATAAAAGTGTGTGTACTCAAACTTCATGAAATTGCATAAGGATGAATAAAATGCAAATTGTATGGTAATTAAAAAAAAATCCTAAAAAAAGTCTTAAAAAAATAATAAATTTTTATTAAAAAAAAAAAATATTTCTTAAAAAAATTTATTTATTTCATTTTTTTTTAAGAAAAATAAATAAAAATAGAAGGCATAAATTCACTTTACCCGGCGTAAGCCCCTCAAAATCACCTAGAAATCACGAAAATCGATACGATGGCCTCAACTAAACAAATCAAGAGGGCACTAAAACTTCAGGAAACCGCATAAGAATGAAAAAAATTAAATAACAAAATAGTGGGCGGGGTATTAAATTCGATCCGCCGACCAATATATAAGAATTCTAAAAAAACGTGTCTTAAAAAAATAATAAATTTTTCTTAAAAAAAATAAATAAAATTTTCTTAAAAACAAAATAATTTTTACATAAAAAAAAATCTTAAAAAAATAAATTTTTTCCTAAAAAAGATAAATTTTTTCCTAAAAAAAATTATTTTTTTCCTAAAAAATAGACTTTTATATATTTATTTTATTTATTTATTAAGAACAATTTATTAAAAAATTCTTAAAAACAAAATAATTTTTTCTTAAAAAAAAAAAATAAAATGTTCTTAAAAAAAAAAAAAAATTTTCTTAAAAACAAAATTTTTTGTACATAAAAAAAAATCCTAAAAAAAAATAAATTTTTATATATATATTTTATTTATTTTTAAGGAAAATTTATTAATTTTTAAGACATTTTTTTTAGGATTTTTTTTTAATCACCGTACAATTGCATTTTATTCATTCCTTTGCAATTTCATGAAGTTTCAGTAGTCATGTCGGTGTCACACTCTTAAACTAGAGAGAAAACCAAAAGAAAAAAAAAAAATTTCCCTTGAATAAAAATAAATTTTTCCTAAAAACAAAATATTTTTTTCTTAAAAACAAAATATTTTTTTCTTAAAAACAAAATATTTTTTTCTTAAAAACATAATATATTTTATTCTTAAAAAAATTTTTTTTTAAAAAATTAATTAAAATTTTCATAAAAACTAAATAATTTTTATTTAAAAAAAAAAATTCTTAAAAAAAATAATTTTTTCCTAAAATACTAATTTTTTTCCTAAAATACTTAATTTTTTCCTAAAAAAAAAATAAATTTTTTCCTAAAAAAAATAAATTATTATATATTTATTTTTTATGAAAAGTTTATTATTTTTTAAGACATTTTTTGTTAGAATTTTTTTTTATTGACCCTACAATTTGCATTTTATTCATTCTTATGCAATTACACTTTTGAACTAGAGAGAAAATTAAAGAGAAAAAAAAAATGTCCTTAAATAAAAATAAATTTTTCTAAAAAAAAAATATATATATATTTTTTTTTGGAACAAATCCACTTTGCGACTTATTCTTTCTATACTTTGTCATTTCTATGCATTTACCTACAGTCTGAGGTAATGACTTTTTTTTGGATTCATAGTGGCCCAGGGGCATTTTCCCCCGTTTCTCGTATCGAATTGCTTATTCAGTGGCCAGACATAGCGTCTTTTGAGTGTGCAGATACTTTGGCATCGGAAGCTTTGCTCAGACAACGTCAAGAGCATTCATAATAACCCTGAAAGCATCCACAATTTCTCCATTGACCTTTAATCCACTAGCAAGCAACATTGTCCTCAATCATTCCCTCTTTTATTTAATTTGTCCCTGTAAATAATTTCCTTTGATTTTTTTTTTCTTTTTTGACAATTCCTATTCAATCCCGTCAATATCTTTCAACGCCATTGCCTTTAGCCCCCTTCCCTCCATGTTTTTCCAACTTACCTCTCCGGTATTGTGCTGTAGTACAACAGCAACGTTGCAATTTCATAACAATTGAGGCCGGCTGTCAGCACACTTTCCGCATCGACTGTAACCAATGGATTTCCTTTCAAATCATGAGTTCCTGCCACAAAAACATAAAAGAAGAAAAGTATTTCATAAATTATTTTTTTTTTTTAACAAACTAATAAAACGATATGCTAACTTGTTAAACGTATTCAATAAATGTGAGCGAATATTCAAGTTCCAGAGAAATTCTTAAAAGATTTCCAATTTTTCAATTAAAATTTCATTTGCATTTTCTGGTGGACAAAATAAGAAACTTGAAGAATAAAAAAAAAAAAAGAAAAGAAAACCAGAAGAAGAAACATCACGGGGTGTGTTTCAAAACGATCAATGTCCAAAGTGTAATCATCACCCGTCTGTATTGGCGTCAACTTCGCCAAGTCGTAAGAATAAATGGACGGATGACTGCGATGCCAGTCCATGATGGCCTCTTAATGGCTGCATAGGAGACCAGGCGTACAGTGGTGCCACCAAATGCAAAGAACGGACAAATTGTTTTTCGAAATTAAGCTCAGTGAATTTGGATTGGATATAATAAATATAAAAGTCTCTGTCCATGCTAGAAACCATTTCACAACCTGCTTTTTGTCGCTTTGACTAGCTGCTCTTGTCGCTCTCACTCTGACATGTTTCGGGCGTTCACATAAGAAAATACAAGCAGTGCTTTGTAGCGCCAACTTGTAGCAACTCTAATATCGAACTTTACAGAAAATCTCCTTATATCTTCCTTTAAAATCCGCCCCACCCAGTTTATCCCCTTTGATGGGGTTTCGCTCCACTGTACATTATGGGCCAGCCATTGGAATGGCTCGATTGATACCTGCCCGTTAACGAAGGCCATAAAAGACCACGCCAATGGATGCTGTGCGTAAAATGGGGTCTAAAACACTGGTGAGAAATTGCAAATCAATTTACGCAAATCTCAGAAATTTCATAGACATTTTTATGCAAATTTCTGCTTTGCCAGCCATTGCATGGTAGCTCAGCATTTTTGGTTGGTTTATTTGAAAACCAGTGAAAGTAACTAGAACTGTGCCATGGAGTGGACCATGTCAAGTGCTCCACATGTGGACGAAGGTGTGTCGGCCAAGAATTAAAAGAAAGTGTGTTGTCTTTTAATTAACACAGAGACGTTGGTGGCGGCCGGTGTTGGCGGAAGGAACTACAGACATAGTTGCCACTTACCACTTATACTACGAATACGAATGAAGAAATTTAAAAACAGACTTACCGGGTAGATAGATGCCAGATAAGAGCAGCTTTTCGGGTAGATCGGTAATTAAATTTGGCGCTATAATTTCACTTTCCAACTGATCTGTAACGAAATGTAAAGACAAGAGAGAGACAGGCAAAGAGAGAAATGAGTGGGATAAACCAAAATAAAAGTGATTTCAATAAATTCACCACCTGAAGTGACTTGAACTAGTTTCGATAACAATTCACCTGAAAAAAAACCAAACATGAAATAGCAAAACAAAAGAAACAAAAAAAAAACTTCCAAACGGTTGAAGGTGATACAATAAATCTCAGTGACTTGGGGAGATTTCCCCGTGTGTGTGTGTGTGTGTACCTCCTACACTAACTGTCTGGTGGCACATCATCATCCATACATCCATCCATCCCATTGCTTACATCCCGTGTTTGTTGCCGCAACACCATTTCTTCACGGGCCCGCATTCCAATTGTGTAATAAAACTCAAATCATTGCCAACGAGCATTTGTTAGATCGTCGCACGGGGGTGGGGTGTATGATGGCAAAATATTGCAGGCATCTGAGTTGCTGGAACGGGTTGTGCGAGAGTAGTTGTTGTACGGGTGTATTGATGTCAGGCAACTAATTTGTGTTGCACTTGCAACTTAACCCGTTTTTTTTTTACTACTGCAACTTTAACTTCTAATCCCACCCAGACGAAACCTTGCCTTAATGCTGCGATGTGTGGATGTGTGATTACACCAAACACTCGAAGAGAAATGTGTGTTGAACAGTTTTTTTTGTAACCCTTTCCGTGGCAAATAATTGTTCGTTGAAGTGTCGAGAAATCAACGAAAAGGGTTTAAACCAATGGGTCTTTCGTTTCTTTAATAACTGAAATTCCTTTTCGTCCATTTAGGATTTTGTAACACGAAAGTCTTTGTTAAACTTCTAATTCTCCGATGTATTTGTGTGTACCCGTTCCATTTGGGGTAATTTTTCCTATTCCAATGTCCATTTTTCTTCAATAATTTTAAATGACCCGATAATTTTGAAATTTTGAGATTTTTTTTTTATTATTTTTTGGGGAATTTTTTTCTATTGGGGCTAAATTTCATAGTGGGACAATTTTTTAATTATCAAAATTACCCGAATATTGGGACAACTTTTCAATACAAAAAAATTAATTTTGAAATTTTGAGAAATTTTTCCTGTTTAAATTTGGGGCACTTCGCATAATAATTTTTTTTTTATTAGGGTGGCCCTAATAATTGTAATTATTTTAATTATCAAAATTACGCAAATATTGGCCCCACTTTTCAATATATAAAATGAATTTTGAAATTTTGATAAATTTTTCCCGTTTTAAATTTGAGGCACTTCGCATAATAAATTTATTTTAATTATTCGGGTGGCCCTAATAATTTTAATTATCAAAATTACCCGAATATTGGGACCACTTTTCAATACAAAAAATGAATTTTGAAATTTTATTATTAGGGTGGCCCTAATAATAAATTCAATAATACAAATGATTGAAATTTTTTTAAATTGTGACAAATTGTTTTTTTGTTGAATTTGGGTGCAGTTTGCACAATGAAAAATAATTATTTGGGCCAAAGCCAATACGAAAAATGGATCTGGCTTTTTTCGCATTGGCTTTGGCACACAAAACTGTCGTTATTATTACTGTGTGGTAATTTCTCTTACCAGTTTTGAGACTTTTTCATTTTTATATTTTTTTTGGGTAATTTTTCCACTTTGGATTGGGGCTAAATTTCATATTTTACAGTGGGACGATTTTTACTTATCGAAATTAAACGAATATTGGAGTCACCACTTCAATAATAAAAATTAACGAAAATTCTTAAAATTGTTTTCTTTTACGATTTGGGGCAATTTTGCACAATAAAAATTACCAATATAGCAAGTTTTAAAGTTTTGCTGCTATTTCATTTTTGTAATTTTTTTCTCCTATTTTTTGGGGCTTTTTTCATGTTAGATTGGGGCTAAATTTCATATTTTACAGTGGGACGATTTTTACTTATCAAAATTAGCCGAATATTGGGACCGTTAGTAAGTTTTTTTTTTGCTTGAAACCATTTTGAACTTATTTCATTTTCCTCGGGGCCAATTTTGTCGTTACATTTTTAAAATTAACCTCGGTTACTAAGCGAATGAGTTTGTGGACCATCATATTTAAAAATACTGAAAGAGGCGCAACAGGCACAGCGAATAGTTAACTTATTAAGAAATTAAATTTAGACTCTTAGTAGATCCATATTATCAATTGTGTTACGTGCATTAACATCGCTTCTGTTCCCTTCGCCCCACTCACATATAGTCGTCAAATCGCAGTTGAGTGAGTCGTTTATCGTTCACCTTGTGTCTCCGACCTCCAGAGGACTTGTCGATGGTCAAATGATTACACCGTGTTTTTCTGTCCTATGAACCGAATGCACATATTCGAAAAGAGGGGAAAAAATCAAAATACACGTGTATCGGCGATTTTCATGCACACGTCAGAATTTTTTTTTTTAAGTTTGAAGTATAAAGCTCCTAGTGGCCTGTGTGAAAGCCTTTGGACCGATTTAACCCTTTTTCAGTGATCCAATCGAGCTGATTTTTGGCAGGCAGACTCGTGAAAATGTCTGTATCACGTCAAATTTTTATCAATTCTCAGATTTTCCCAAATTTTTATTATTTTTAAAAAAAAATATTTTTTTTTCACTTTTCTTAGCATAACTTGAAGAGACTCCAAATTGTTAAACTACTTAAGCGTTATGAAAAAAAAATGTTTTTTGAACTGAAACCTTAAAAAAAACGATAACCATTTAAAAAAAAAAATTTAGGAAAATCTGAGAATTGATAAAAATATATTTTTTAAAAAATTTGACGTGATACAGACATTTCCACGAGTCTGCTGCAAAAAATCGATTGGATCACTGAAAAAGGGTTAAAAATCGGTCCATAGGCTTTTCAAATTTCAAAAATCTAAAAGAGGTAAAAGTATTTCAAATCAAAAAAAAAAAAATAATTTCAAAAAATGTTTGGGTCAAAAAAAAAAACATACAAATTTTGTTCCCCCCTAAAATCAAAAATTACGAAAAGTAATTTTCCTTGCACCTAGTTAAAAATGACTTTTTGTGGGGGGGAAAAATCTACAGCGATCGGAATACCCGAATTTTATCTAAATTGATGGTGGACTTTTTTACACTGGCCAACAATGTTCCACAGGTCAAGTCAGCAACTATGTGGAAAATGTAATGAGCGATCTTAAGACATTTTGGCTCGCTGAATCCAAATGTCTCTGAAAATGTCCCAAGAACAGGTTGCTGAAATGACGTCACGCGAAGTGTTCCTAAGGGCTAATAGTCAAAGTTGTTTCAATTGCAGGGTTGCCAACCACAGTTCTTATGTTGTATTCCAATCTGAAACTTTTTACTCGTTGTAGATAAACGTAGAGTTGGCAACCCTTACAAGCCACAAACTACGTCATCTAGCGGGAAAATATGCGCATGGCGTAATCTTTGTTTCTATCATTCATGACATGTCCTATCTTTTGGAGTTTTTTTTTTAGGGTCTTTTGAGGACATTGGAGAACTCAAAAATGGGACCTTCCACCAAATTATCTACACTGAGAGGAGTCGATTTCACAATAACTTCAGAAGGTCACACATTTTGTTTTAGCTGACTTCTGGCAACGTTTGCTGGTTGATTACTTGGATCTTCATACGTGTGAGGGATATGGACAGTTGTCACTCTGCTTCTGATACCACTCATACAATTCTAACATTCCGTTGAGGTTTGAAAGTTGTGTAATATCGGACAATTTTACTTAAAAGTTAGACAATGTAATATTGCAACATTGACCAGGCCCACAAGCCTTTACAAATTTGTCCAGCAAGAGGACAAGTAGGACGATTATGTTTATGGAGGTGAGTCAAATCAAGCGACTATTCAATATTTTGGGGCACCTCCAAAAACAAACCCACTTTTTCTTCGAGTCTAATGTTGTACAGACGACGTACGACGGTTGCATGCAATCAGCAATTTTTTCTTTTATTGACAAATTAAAGCGTTTATGGCTGTATTGATTACCACTTGAAAGCTCACAAAAGGTTTGGAAGCAAACAAAGAACAGCAATGCAGCATTGCCCCGTTTGCATATGCACGAACGATCAGGTTTATACCCACGTACAGTAAACGAGTACAATAAATCGGAACGGGTAAAAGTAATTGGCGGGCAAATGTATTCTACCACCAACAGCTCATGCTGAGTCGCTATTAAAATTGTCTGCGATATTTTGCCTGAATTGCTTTCGACACTTTGGCCATTTGTCAGAGATCATATGCATACTTATTAAGACAAATGGTTGAGCTAACTAACGTTTCGTCCCGTGCACCTACTGTCTGGTGGTGCATGATTCCTCATTTCGGATGCAACCAAGGAAGCTCTGCTTGCCAATTCCGCCTGTATGCAGTCTTTCTTAATGGGGACCGAGATCTGGTGATAAATTCATTAATGTCATTGGTCAATAATTGGCTGAGGTGAGGGGCGAATTTCAGTTACAAAACTTAATTGGATGAAAGGAAATTTTGTAAAGATTTCGGTTTCTAAAAGAATTGCAAGTTCAATGTCAGTAATTTGCTGGTGGGGGGTTTTTTTTTTGTCATGACGCAAGAAAGTTGCAAGTTGATAACAAAATGTAGAAAATGGAAATAAATTAATTAATACGTGGGGTGGCAGATAACGTCAGCGACTATTACTCTAGAACATCAGCTTCCAAGAGGGCTGAACGCATTTGTTTGCGTTTCAAACTCTCTAAAACGTCGATGACTTTAATCATTGAAATTCCGATATTTTTCGGCAGCGATTCAATCGAGAAAATGCCGACTTTAAGAAAAAATCATATCAAGTTGCTCGAATATATAGTGTGTTCTGTCCTTGCGGACACCTCTCATAAACGGACACTTTTTTCCGTATCAATCCGCTTCCGTCCTCTTGTGTACATCTCTCATAAGCGGACACTTTTTTCAGTATCAATCCGCTTCCGTCCTCTTGTGTACTTCTCTCATAAGCGGACACCTCTCGTAAACGGACACTTTTTTCAGTAACAATCCGCTTCCATCCTCTTGTGTACTTCTCTCATAAGAGGACACCTCCCATAAACGGACATTTTTTTTCAGTTTCAATCCGCTTCCGTCCTCTTGTGTACTTCTCTCATAAGCGGACACCTCTCGTAAACGGACACTTTTTTCAGTAACAATCCGCTTCCATCCTCTTGTGTACTTCTCTCATAAGCGGACACCTCCCATAAACGGACATTTTTTTTCAGTTTCAATCCGCTTCCGTCCTCTTGTGTACATCTCTCATAAGCGGAAAACAATTCTGAGTACCTTAGGAGTCCGCTTATGAGAGAGTACACTGTAACCCCTATTGGACCCATATTTCTAAATCGACTTTAATGTGCAGAAGAAATGAAATATTTATTGATAACTAGTAAGTTGTAATGCGCCTATGGCGCCCGTTGAAATATGGAAAAAAATTTTGTTGAAAAAAAAAATTTTTGTTGAAAAAAAAAGTTTTTGTAAAAAAAAAAATTTGTAGAAAAAAAATGTTTGTAAAAAAAAATTTTAGTAAAAAAAAAATTTGGGGAAAACACAATTTCTGTACAAAAAAAAAATATTATTTTTTTTATTATTATCTTAATATATATTTACCCTCGACACTGATTCACTGATACACTGATTCACTGACTCTGTCACGCAGTACGTAGGAATTTAAATAGGCATTCTATAATAATTCTATAAATAATAATAATAAAAAAAAAATATTTTTTTTTGTACAGAAATTGTGTTTTCCCCAAATTTTTTTTTTCAAAAATTTTTTTCAAAAATATCGATAGAGGAGATGAGCAGTCTTAAATCTGTCAAACGAAATGATGTCAAATATAGTATAGGGTGTTTTTTAAGCTGCATGACAACGCAGAATATTTAATTTGGGCGAATTTCTGTAAAACGAAATGATGTCAAATATAGTATAGGGTGTTTTTTAAGCTGCATGATAACGCAGAATATTTAATTTGGGCGAATTTCTGTAAAACGAAATGATGTCAAATATAGTATAGGGTGTTTTTTAAGCTGCATGATAACGCAGAATATTTAATTTGGGCGAATTTTGGGCAAATGAAAACACTTTTGTGGTCTTACATCATGGATAGGATCTTTTGTGTGTAAGCCATGGCAGAAGGGGCATGGCTAAGATTACAATTTGTAATGGAGGGATTTAACTAATAACTGTATTCTTAAATTCTAATTCCCCATAAGATTGTGTAAAACATATTAAAGTTTTGCTCGATTAACAGAAATTATAGAAAGTTAAAGATCAATTTTTTTTCTAATTTTCTAGATCTCGTTAGTGTAACAAGTTTTTGATGTATGACTTAGCACTCCTTCCAACCAACCAACCAACTAAGCAAATCACAACAAAAGTGAAAAGGAATTGCGAAAAATATGTCAATACAAATGAGACATATTTTTCCAATTCCTGATCGCCAACGAATTATTAATCACCTTCATCCGTTTTAAAACCGATATGAATCGGCCACTGAAACTGCCCTCTCCCCCTCCGCCGTAGTGATTCTTAAGCAACACTACTAAGATTCAACTTACCATCGGTCAATGAGTTGCGCCGCTCCTCGGCATTCTCTTCGTCACTGTCAATGTGGGGAAATGAGGTGCCCAAACAGAATCTGGGCAGGGCAGGTGATGTATTGCAATCATTTGATTTGGTTTCATTCGCCGGCTTGACCGCATTGCTATGGTCGTAAGTGTTGTGGACATGGACATGGCCATGGCCATGATTATTGTTGTTGTGGTTCAGATGACTTTTCGTGTAGGATGAATCGCTGGAATTGCTGGACGCAGTGCTCAGGCCACTGGCACTACTGTTGCCCGACGATGTGGAATTCATGCTATCCTGACGATTCGTGAAACGTCGCAACATGTACTTGTTGTTGTGTAATTTATTATTTTTGGTTATCAATTCACTGCGTCGCAAGATGCATTTCGGTGAATTTGGTATTTGTGTTTGCGTCGTGGCCAACGACATCGTCATGGGCTTTGTCATGCGGCTGTCGTCTTTGGCCGCCGTCGTCGTTGTTGCTGACGGCGGCGGCGCTTTAGTGCTGTTGCTCTCATAATTATAGGCCGGCAGTTGGGGCAATTGATTAAGCGACAAACGCTCCAGATTGTGCTCAACGCCAATTAGGAGATTTTGCAAAAGTTGCGGCAAATCGTCACTTAACATTTCGAGTGCTATGGGGCTCAGGTACAATGTGCTATCCTGTAATACGAGTTGACAACTTTTCAATGTTGACCCTGATACTGAAGTGGACGTTGTAGTCGTTGTTGTGATCGCAGTCGTAGTCGTTGGCGTTGCCGTTTTACTGTTGCAAACGGAGTGGGCAGTTGGCGTACGCCAAATGGCATACAAATGAGGTTCACGATTGGTTTCGACTGCAAAAGACAAAGAAAACCAAAATCAATTGAATTGCAGTAAACAATGTTTACTAAAACAGAAAAAAAAAACAAAAATTTTCATAGAGCCACACGTCCATTGTAATACCCTTTACTCTAAAAAAAAAAAAGGGTAATACCTATTTCTCTAACAAAGGCTTTTCTGTAAAAAGGATAATACCCTATTCGGTAATAGGGTAAAAACATATGAAATCAACCGAAAATTTAACATTTCTGACCACATCATCTGCGAATTTGATAATATTGTTTATACATGATCTATGGAACAAAACAATAATACTTGCCAACTTTCAGACATATAGCCCTCGTACTTTCAGATTTCTGACCATTTCAATTTGAAAAAAATCAACAAAAATGCACTGAGGTAATTTAACATATTTGTAAATATCTCGAAAAGTATTTAATGTTTGTAAATAATCAAAGGCTCATTTTACAGATAAAAATATGAGCCATTAAAAACATTTTTTTAAAAAAAAAATCGATCAAGGATAATGTAAATAAAAAAGGACTAAAATTTCAAAAGGATATATCTCGAAAAGCGATATTTTTAAAAATTAAAAAAAATGTATATTAATCCTTTTTCTGTTTTCTACACGTCTGCAAACTCTTGGTCGTGGATCGTCATCATGGAATGAGTTATAATTAAATTCCCAAGAAAAAGTTATGATATTTCATAAAATCTTTAATTTTGAATGTATTTTTTAATATATGCAATATAAAATATATTAAGAAAGTAGTCTATGAGAATATTGTCAGTTTGGTAATGCTGCATTTTTCATTTAATTGTGAATTCTTCGGGTGCGGTATTTTAAAAACTGTTTCAACAAACTCTGTGACCGTGAAAACATGCCATTCAATTCAAGATTTTGCTGTAATCCTTTTAATAAATCCGGACACACTACGCGCGATAAAAGTTGAATACGAGTTCAAGAATGGATGCTACGGTATATTACGGATAAAAACATCACGACCTCAAATAAAATTTGTGCGGCATGTAGAAAAAAGCTTTCCAATTTAAACAAATCTAGTTTAGACGAAGGTTCGGACATAAGCGGAAATTTAGATACTTTCGATGAAATTGCATCAGGCACGGAAGATGTTGCTATTTCCAAATTAAACGAATCTTTACCATATCTGGAACAAACTCCAATCAAAAAGAAAAAATTACATCATAAACTGTACAGAGATACAAAATTCAAAAAAATAAGTGAGTCGATTAAAAATACAATTTTCCCTGGTTCAACACAATCACCTTATCATATATGCCCAGAATCCGAAATAATACAACAATTAAAAGAAAAGTTTAAAACAATACCAACAAATAGTGAGAAAATCCAACTGCTAACCATTTTACCAAAAAGGTGGTCAGTACATAAAATTGAGGAAGAATTCCAGGTAACAAACTATATGGCGCGAAAAGTTAAGCATTTGGTTGAAACGAAGGGTGTGATGAGTACGCCCAATCCAAAACTGGGATCGCCAATTTCACCAGAGACGAGTTTTTTAGTAAAATCCTTTTACGAATCCGATGATGTTAGCAGATGTATGCCCGGATACAAAGTTTTCGTGTCTGTTGTTGAAAACGGTACAAAAGTCAGAAAAAATAAAAGACTGTTGCTGGGGAACTTAAGAGAAATGTATGCTTTATTCAAGGAACGACATGATACAACAAAAATAGGTATTTCCAAGTTTTGCCAGCTTCGTCCGCGGAATATAATTCTAGCAAATGCGAGTGGATCTCATAACGTATGTGTATGTACAAAGCATCAAAATGTAAAACTTATGATTGATGGTATAAATTTAAAAAAATTAACTGCTGATGCTCCAAATTATAAGCTAGAATGTTACAAAGATTGTTTGAAACAAATGACATGCAATCCAGCTTCTTCAAAGTGTCACCTACTTAAATGTATCAAGTGTCCAGGAATGGAAAATTTAAAAGCGAGACTGCATCAATTACTAGAAGAAAATGATATTGATGAAATAACATATAAACAATGGATAAGTGTAGATAGAGATAATTTGGAGACTATGATTAGCCAAGCCGACGTTTTTGTGGATTCCCTGTGTGAAAAGCTTCAAATTCTATTACCTCATTCATTTATCGCAAAACAACAGGCAGCATATCTGAGCGAAAGAAAATCCAATTTGGAAGAAAATGAGTACATAGCAGTTTGTGATTTTTCAGAAAATGCTTCTTTTACAGTTCAGGATGCAGTCCAGGGATTTCACTGGAACAACTCTCAAGCCACGTTATACCCAATTGCTATTTATTTTAAATCGGACGGAAAAACACAACATACAAACTTTATAATAATATCTGATTGTCTTATACACGACTCTGTAGCTGTTCACCTGTTTCATCGCCACTTGAATGTATTTTTGAGGAACAAGTTTAAAACAATCCCGAAGAAAATTACGTATTTTTCAGACGGCAGTGCAGCCCAGTTTAAAAATAAAAAGAACTTTATCAATTTATGTTATCATATGGAAGATTTTGGATGTAATGCTGAATGGCATTTTTTTGAAACAAGTCATGGAAAAGGCCCCAGCGACGGTCTTGGAGGTACTGTAAAGAGAGAAGCACGACGAGCCAGTTTACAGCGTCCATTACAAGGTCAAATAACTACTCCAAGACATTTATATGACTGGTGCCTGGGTAATCTTTTGAACTGTAACTTCGAGTATTTAACAGTAAAAGATTACGATGAAGAAGTACGATTCCTCCAAATACGCTTTAAACAATTGCGTACTATTCCTGGGACGCAAAAACTGCATTCTTTTGTACCTGTGGGAAAAACTAACATTAAAGTAAAGCGTTACTCGGCAGATACCGATTTTGTAATTGAAAGTCTTTACAAATAAGTAAATATAATCTAGGTTTTTGATATTTTTTATTATTTACTAGTAGCTGAATGAATATAACTGTAATTCACTGGTATGATATGAAATATTATTTTAAAATACTAATTGAAATTGTTTAAAAAATACAAAAATTTATGAATACGTAAACCTTTGCGAACTATTTTCTTAATAACTCATTCCATTATAAAGATCCACGGCTAAAAGTTGAAAGACGTGTGCAAAACAGAATAGGGAATAACATATATTTTTTTGAAATTTTTAAAAATATCGCTTTTTGAGATATATCCTTCGGCAATTTTAGTCCTTTTTTATCCACGATATCCTTGTCCGAAAATTATCTATTTAATATTTCTATTTAACGGTGCATAATTTTAGCTTCAAAATAAGCCTTTGATCATTTATGTACGTATAATACTTTCAGAGATATTAAAAATTGTGTTAAAGCATCTCAGTACATTTCTAATCATTTTTTTCAAATTAAAGTCGTCATAAAATTGAAAGTAGAAAAGCTAGGAGACTGAAAGTTGACAGATGCTATTGATATATTGAACACTCCCTTCGTACCAACTTTCAGCCAATTCGGAATTGGTGAGGGAAACTCATTGGTTGACTTCATATATTTTTACCCAATACCCTTTTCTGTAAAAAAGGGTAACACCCTTTTTCTGTAAAAAAAGGGTAACACCCTTTTTCTCTAAAAAAAAACAGGGTAACACCCTTTTTCTCTAAAAAAAAAAGGGTAACACCCTTTTTCTCTAAAAAAAAAAGGGTAACACCCTTTTTCTCTAAAAAAGGGTAATACCCTTTTTGGTAAAAAATTCTAATACCCTTTTCGGTAAATAGGGTAATACCCTTTCGACAAAAGGGATAATACCCTTTTCGGTAAAAAGGGTAATACCCTTTTCGGTAAAAAGGGTAATACCCTTTTCGGTAAAGGCTAATACCATTTTCTATAAAGGGGTAATACCCGTTTCGGTAAAAAGGGTAATACCATTTTCTATAAAAGGGTAATACCCGTTTCGGTAAAAAGGATAATACCCTTTTCTGTAAAAAGAGTAATACCCTTTTCTGTAAAAAAGGGTAATACCCTTTTCTCTAAAAAAGGGAATACCCTTTTCTGTAAAAAAAAAGGTAACACCCCTTTTCTCTAAAAAAGGGTAACACCATTTTCCCTAAAAAAAAGGGTAACACCCTTTTCTCTAAAAAGAGTAATACCCTTTTCTGTAAAAAGAGTAATACCCTTTTCTGTAAAAAAGGGAATACCCTTTTCTGTAAAAAAGGGTAATACCCTTTTCTCTAAAAAAGGGAATACCCTTTTCTGTAAAAAAAAAAAGGTAACACCCCTTTTCTCTAAAAAAAAGGGTAACACCCTTTTCTCTAAAAAAAAAGGGTAACACCCTTTTCTCTAAAAAAGGGTAATTCCCTTTACTCTAAAAATGGTTAACACCCCTTTCTCTAAAAAAATGCTAATACCCCTTTCGGTAAATAATACCCTTTTCCGTATAAAGCGTAATACCCTTATCTCACAGAAAAATTTCTGTTTTTATAAGAAAATTTGAAGAATTTGGTGCACAAACTAAACGCCTTTAACCTGCTCTCCCAACCCATGGTTGCTCTAGATTGCCATACATATCAGGTGTCGCAAGCTAAATGTATTGTAAGCCACAAAGGGTACAGTGCCACATTTAAATCATTTATTTTTTTTTTCTTTTCGCAAATGATTATGCGACCGTTGGCGGTTATTGCGGTTTTGTTTTGTTATTTCTTTCAATTTTCCATTCAAATATTTACCTGTTTTGACACACAAATATATCTCGGCCGGTTTCAGTTGGTCGTCATCAAGGCCCCCCAAATGAAGTATAACTTCGCCAATAGGTGTTACTAGAGGCCATCCTTGACACCAAATCAATGCCTGCAAATAGAAAAAAACAAACAAACACACACACATGAATGACATGAAATCCATTAAAACATTAAAAAAAATATGTATTCATTATTTTGCGAGTCAGACTCGCACTCGAACGACAATGAAAATCTAAGAAAATGTAATAAAAATGCAATTTATTTTCAGAAAAGAAAAAAAAAAAGAAAAACCAAACAGAAATTAATGTAAACTCATGTTTGGTGGTGACGGCGACAAATGTTCTTTGGGCCGGCTGCCAGTGAATTCACATGACTGCAAGATCCCCCCTCCATTTACAAAAAAAAAAAAAATTGGTTGCAGTTATGACATCAATGCCAGTTTAAGCGGAGGAGGCACCTGCCCAGGTGCCAGCTGATGCCGAGTACAAGAAGACCAACGCATGAATAATGATTATTCGATTATGTGCGAACGTCTGTTGTTGTCTGTTTGTTTCATTGGTATTTCGATAACAACAATATTAATGTCAGCACTCTTCGTTGTTTTGGATGCGATTTAAAGTCGACACAAAACAAAGGCGGCCACCCGCCTACAACAAAAAAAAAAAGCGGCAAAACGAGCTCTCATCCATTCAAATGGAAAATGCGCCCCATTCACATTCACGCAGTTTTAACAGACCAAACATTTCGTTACCCATCGCATGGCATGAATAATGCTGGGGATAGGAAAAACGCTGTAAGCCGTACCTTTGTCAATTCACGCTTCATCGGCCGCATGATTGAGTGTGGAACGATTGCTTTTTTTTTTTGGGGATCTCGCTGGGTGTTGTTTCATTATCGTGATGAGATGATTTTGTTTTAGTTTTGTCATTGACATTAACAAAAAGTGTCATTTTAATGGTTGATTTCATGGATGATCTCATGGGTTACCTGTGGAGAGTCTCCACACTCCCTTCTCTGCCACTGGAGCGGTCTTTCGCTGAGTTTCAATTAATGGAGAGCCGGTAATTAGCCTCTTTTTTTCAAACGGTCCCCTCAATTCGCCACCAAAAATTTCATTTAAGATACTAACAAGAAGATCCAAGTAAGGGGAAAACTTTTGTGACCACAACAGACCCTAGAGAAAAAATGTCCCACTTTAAAAAAAATATTATATAAAAAAAATGCTGTTACTTTTAGTTGAATGGGTTGTAGGCTTGTAAGAGCAGCTTTACTCGAAAGCTTGGGGGCTCAATGGAAAATGTACAAAAAAAATGAAGAATTCCAAAAAAAAAAAAAAAAATATACAAAATTGTTCATAATAAACAAAATTCCTCAAAAAATTTGACAGTTTTTTTCGTTTTTCATATGAAAAATGTCCCAGAAATTGAACAATAAAAACTTCTCAAATTTTTTAATTTCAGACAATTTTTCTTTTTTTTTTTGGATATTTCAAAACATATTGTTGGTTATTTTGGTGTATTTTTCATAATATTTGGGGGATTTTATGTTGGGTAATTTTTTTTGGGAAATTTGTTAGAGCTTCTTCACTCGGAAGCCTGGGGGGACTCTATGAAAAATGTCTCAAAAACAAACAAATGAAGAATTCCCCCCCCAAAAAAAACATAAAAATGTTTTCATAATAAAAAAGTTCCTCAAAAAAATGGCAGTTTTTCTTTTTTGCCTCGTTTTTCGTATGAAAAATGCCCAAAAAATGTAACAATAAAAAATTCTCTAATTTTTGAATTCCGGATCATTTTTTGTTTTCTTCGGGGCATTTTTCATATGAAAAACGAAGAAAAAAAATTGATTTTTTAAGGGAATTCTTAATGTTTTTTTGGAGACATTTTTTATTTGGGATTTTTCAAGGCTTTCGAGCACGGTTTTTTTTTTGGTTTTTGTTTTTATTTGAATATAAATAATGAAAAATGAAATGAATTCTGAAGCTGTCATTTATGTTAAAAGGCGCTAAAGACGTAAGTCGGACAACAAAATACACGTTAAGAAATCAGTTAAAAAAAATCATACATAGAAAAAAACTATACTCAGGGGATTACACTACATCAGAATTCCACTATACAATTCTGATGTAGTGTAATCCCCTGAGTATAGTTTTTTCATTATAAAAAAAATATTTTTTGTAACATAGTGTAATTTTTGACATGAATCCCATTAGTAGTATAAACAAACTCAGGGGACTACACTACATCAGAATTGTATAATGGTTATTCATTACAAAAAAAAACATGTTTTTTGTAGCATAGTGTAATTTTTGACATGAATCCCATTAGTAGTATAAACAAACTCAGGGAACCACAGTACATCAGAATTGTATAGTGGTTATTCATTACAACAAAAAACATGTTTTTTGTAGCATAGTGTAATTTTTGACATGAATCCCATTAGTAGTATAAACAAACTCAGGGGACTACACTACATCAGAATTGTATTATGGTTATTCATTTAAAAAAAAAACACATGTTTTTTGTAGCATAGTGTAATTTTTGACATGAATCCCAATAGTATTATAAACAAACTCAGGGGATCACGGTACATCAGAATTGTATAGTGGTTATAATTAACAAAAAAAAATGTTTTTTGTAGCATAGTGTAATTATTGACATGAATCTTATTAGTATTACTTGGTTATTCTTTATAAAAAAAAACAATTGGTTTTGTTGTATAGTGTAGCTTGTAATTAGACATGAACGTTTCATTTGGACCCTTTGTGTCACCCACGGTTGTCCCACACAAACTCTTTGAAACCTCTCAGAACCAAATGTTGTAACGAATTATTTGTTATTTAAATTTACAAATTAACAAACACTAAACCAAGCAACGATCCAATCCCAAAAATGCGCTTGACGAAACAGAAAACAAGAAAAGTAACTGTAAATCAATAGTATTTAATATTTGACAGAAATGGAACAAACTCGCAACATTTACACGACAATGAATGCAAAACGTCGACCACGTACCGCCGCGACGACCTGCAAACTCATGTGTAAAACCCAAACTACGGACAGACAGACTAAGAAATGAAGTGAAGAAAAAAAAAACCGAATAAATTTAGGCTTAACTTCAAACTACGATTTAGGTCTGTCTGCTTATGTGTCATAAGATTGTCTAACATTGGCATCAGAATGTTTTTCTGTTTTGTTCTTAACCGAAAGGTTTTAAAAACAAGCTAAAAAAAACATTACAAAAAAAAAGAGAATGTTTTAAATGAATGGCGTAATTTCAATTGACTGGCACCCTCACTTATTTAACGCCGCCTTGTATGCAAATCGTTATGAAGGGACTCGGGAATTGTAATAGCGTGTATTGGAGTCAAGGTAGCGTCTGGCGGACAACGACAGAAATTAAAGCAGTTTCGTGAAAAAAAAACATACATTTTATAAAATTGTCTTTTTAATTTTATTGCAATTTTATTTAAATTTCACTAACATTATTCCACTAACCGCTAATATTTGTTAATATTTATTCGGATAAATATGCGAAAGAAATTCAAAATCCACTTGATCCCGGGGGAAAAAGATTCTTTGAGTAATTAAACCAAATAGGTTATTAGCCGAGTTTAAAAGTTTTTAAAAGTGATTCCATTTAATCACATTCGTCTAATTACCCACATGAGGTAGTTAAGTGGGATCGTTTAATTACCTTACACGATTCACACACAAATTGAGGAATTTTCAACGAGATAATAGCGGAATTTACTAAGGCAAATGCTCCTTCATGTGTATCAGAAGCAATAAACCGAACAGAAGCAATAATTCAAATTATGCGCCCTCTTTTAAAACGTATTTAGTAAAATTTTTATAAAGATATTTTACAAAAAATAAACCACTTTTGATTAAATCTAAATAGACAATTTTATGAAATTGTTAACAAAACGACTTGTTCATTCATCTAATTACCCACGTGATAAAGCTTAACATTTTCAACGAGGTAATTAACTGTAATTCTAAAATAAAATTTTTATTTTTTGTAATTTTTTATATAAAAGATTTTCATAGTATTTGTCTAATTGCCCACACGAGGAAGTTAAGCGGGATCGTTAATTAACTTACCCGGATAATTACTCAAAAAGATAGGGATTTTCAACGAGTTGACTGTAATTCTCACTAATGTTAAAGAGAATATTGTATAAGGATTTTGACGAGCACTAAAGTAATCATCGCTTATAAGGTCAACAGGGTGCGTCAACTTTTATGTATTTGAATGTTAAACACCTTAAAAGAAATCAACCTACTGTTCCTGTTGAAGTATTTTGCATTTAATTTGGTCTTTTACAATTGATTTTGATTTTTGGCAAAAAAACCAGTTTACCAGGCGTAAGCCTCCCAAAAAAAACTCAAAATTACCCAGGCATCACGAAAATCGATATGAGATGGGGGAAATGCTCCAAATCATGGCCCCAAGACCTAAATATATCAAATGGGTACTCAAACTTTAGGAAATCACATGAGGATGAAAAAATATAAAAAAAATTGTATGCCATTATATAAGTTTTGGTACTCAAATAGAAAAAAACATAAAAAAAATTATTAATTTTTTTTAACTATTTTAATATTTTAAAAATTTTTTTCTTAAAAAAATTATTTTGTTGTAAACAAAATTTATTTTTTTTTAAATTATTTTAATATTTTTATAATATTTAAAAATTTTTTCTTAAAAAAATTATTTTGGAGTAAACAAAATTTATTTATTTTAAATATTTATTTTAAAAAAATTTAAATATTTCGGAATAAATAAGTAAATATATAATTCTTTTTTTCAATATTTAAATAATTTCCTTTAAAAAAAATTTAATTACATTTTTTTAAATATTTCATTTAAAAAAAATTTTTTTTTTTAAAATTTAATTATTTTGGAGTGAACAAAATTTTTTTTTTAAACATATTTAAAATAATATAAATATTTTGAAAGTGCTTTTCAGGCAATTTTTTTGAATACAAGAGCCAAGTTTGCTGGCAAACTGAGCTTGGCCTTAAACAATTTATTTTTTAAATATTTAAATTTTTTTTTTAAATATTAAATTTTTGTTTAAAAATATTTAATTTTTTTTTAAAATATTTAATTTTTTTATAATACTTAAATTTTTTTTTTAAAAACTTAATTATTTTGGAGTAAACCAAATTTGTTTTTTTAAAAAATATTTTTTTTGTTACAATTTTTTTTTCTTAAAAATATTTAAAAAAAATATAAATATTTTGAAAGAGCTTTTCAAGAAATTTTTTTGAATACAACAAGAGCCAAATTTGCTTGCAACTGAAATTGACATTAAACATTTTTTTTTTAAAATATTTAATTTTTTTTTTAAATATTAAATTTTTTTTTAAAAAATATTTGATTTTTTTTTAAATTAAATTTTTTTGTAGTAAACCAAATTTGCTTTTTTAAAAAATATTTTTTTTTGTAATAAATTTTTTTTAATCATATTTAAAAAAATTTAAATATTTTGAAAGTGCTTTTCAGGCAATTTTTTTGAATACAACAAGAGCCAAGTTGGCTGGCAAACTGATGTTGGCCTTAAACAAACTTTTTTTTAAAAAATATTTAAATTTATTTTTTTAAAATATTAAAATTTTTTATAAAAAAAAATTCTTTTTTTTTAAAAATATAATTATTTTGGAGTAAAGCAAATTTTTTTTTTTTAAAAATATTTTTTTGTAACATTTTTTTTTTTGTAAAAAATATTAAATTTGTTTGAATACAGCGCCAGGCAAGTTTGCTGGCAAACTCATCTTGGCATTGTTTGGTACACATTCATGCAGAAAAGTCCACAGTTTTGGCTGTTCCGTCGTTTCAGTTGTGAGTTCTCCACGTTTCGTCAAAGCTTACTGCAGCAAAATCTCCTTGGATGACAATTAAAACTCTGTTGAAGTTTTCTCATCATTTCTATTATGGACGAGTATTAGCAAACGCGGTACCCATATCACGGATAACTCCTTCATGTCCACATATTTATGTAAAATGTAATTTACACGTTCATTTGTTATGCCTACAGTATAACTCACATCAGATATATTCATTTTCCCATAACATTCCATGGATTGCATCGAAGATTTCTGGTGGGCCGCCTTTTGTTTTTTTTTTTTGGTGACCTGATCGTTATGCATAACTTCTGCCGCTATGACCACAATGGAATTCACTTAATTAGTTTCCAAACTTTAAAATTGATCTCCGTGTTTGATTTTTCGGCAGAAAATAAAGCGCAAGAAATTCACAGAGTCCCCTTTAAAAATAAAACTTTCTATAGGGCGAAACAATCACATGACGAAAAAGAACACAGCGATCGTCGATTGAGGGGAAACACTTTTGAAAACTTACACGAGAAGTGCATTTAAATCAACACGAATAAGAATCGAAAACATGTGTTATACTAAATGACTTGTAATGTTGAAATATTCTGAAATATGTTGAAAATCTCCTAAATCATCGGGGGGGTGGGGGGATGGGAGGGGGGTTCGGTGGGGTGTGGGGGTGTTTGTGTAATTTGTTAATTTCGCTTTTTATCAATCAGTTTAATTTTGTTTAGTCCAGTCCGTTCATGACTAATAACTTGTCAAATTATGTGTGACATTTGAATAAGAAAAAGGGACAGGCTGCACAAGCAAGTCAAATGGCTGAGGCAATAACGTTCTCAACACTATGTTGTTTCTGTTGTGATGTGCCAAATGAGCAGGAATGGGAGTATACAAATTAAATGGTACAGAGCTCATTGATTCGAAAGAACTTCCCCGTCTGTTTCTTTGTGACGTTAAGGGGAATAAATACGTACTTTGAAAGCCTCACAAATCGAATCCGATTTATTTCCCGTAATTATAAACATTTCCATAAGTGGTTACCAATTTCCCACTGTGCATTATATGGTGGGACAACAACCTCTCCATTTAAGGACACAGAAGGCCATGTTTAAAATCATAAGCTATGAAAATATTTCACCTCTGACTCAGTGAAATCTAATAATGACACTGGGCACTGATGGACAACCGACCATCATTGATCACATTTCGTTTGTTTCCGTATGGCAGAGGGTTTTAAGTGGCAACAATCAAAATAAAATGTTGGCGAGTGCTGTGGCCAAATGGAATTTATGTATATTTTTTTTTAAATTGGAGACATTTTCTGTTCGATTAAAATGAGACATCAACCGTAGTTGGCTGCAAACAAAACGCTTTCGTTTTAAAAAAAATTACAAACCTAAAAGAACTAATCAGAACAATGAGTCGGTGATTTATTCAACAACAACAAAATCTGTTTATTTTCATAACAATAAACATCAATTGAAGTTCCAATTCTTAACAATAGAGTCTGCCTTTGGCCAGATTCAGGGGGGGGGGGGGGACTCAATGCAGAACGCTTTACATTGTGTTGTAAAATTCAGCAGCCCTTATGTCGAGATTCTAAAGAGACCGGAAGTCAAAACGCGTTGTATTTTTTGCACAATAGTGGCGAGGGTTAATCAAACTGAAAGGGTTAAAATAGAATTTCCGATATTCTAAGTGCTGATACTCCGACTGGCATCCTCTTGAACTGTAACCGAAATGTTTTCAGTTTTAACATGGCCGCGTCCGTCGATTGTATAAGAATGTTTGCAGTTTTTTGTTTTGCCTTTATCAAATTCGCATAAATCATGGCCATTATCACGACACGATCTATTCAAAGTCATGTTAAGTGTTTTGCAGTTTGTACTCCGTTGGACGGACAAACGTATACTCGTACATTCACACTTAAGTATTTATTTACGAATGGAGTTACCCTCGGAAAGTTTTGTGTTGATTCATCAGCACGGGCTTAATGCATTTTGTCATTTTGTGTTGCTGCGACAAAAAAAATCTTGCAGCCCGTTTGACGAACGACCAATTGTGAGTGTGCACAGTGGTTACAAAGGCAAAAATTCGGGAAAGATGATGTTAAAACGAAAAAAGTAATCGAATTAAAAAAACTTTATGAATGGAGAAGGCATTACAACAATAGCTGTGGCTTATGGTGACCACGCTTCTCAAATAACAACCTGAAAATGTTACACTTTCTGTGCTAACAAACGAACTAATTTGGGCGGAACACTTAAAGCGTCCCAATCTAAACAATCGTGACGTCGTTTGAGCTCACATTTTGAATGCTATGGAAATGATAACACAGCAGACATTCTACACCGTCGACGGCAGTGAGTGCAGAAAGTGCGACATTTTTGCACTCACAGCTGGCAACCGTTTGACAAACGAATATCAAAATCAGTTCATTGGGTTACACTTTTTTTAACAAAAGAACGCATAAAGGCGGCTTCAGTGGAACGTGCAGAAAAAAAAAATGTAAATTAGAATCACAAAAAATAATGGTAGAGGCAACTAACCATCAAATTTATTTCCATAACATAAATTATTAGTTGACGCACTTTCACATCGGAATGATGGGAATAAATATAATATATTTATTAGAAAGATCCAAAAAAAAAATCTTAAAATGGTAGAGAATGTTAGAAAACAAAGAGAATACTCGGGTTTAACAAAAATGAACAGAGTGAGCTAGTTAGGGGCATCACAGGACACACTAACCTATTTAGAATAGGATGTTCCGACAGCGACGAATGTAGGGCAAGCGGAGAGGACGCCGAGACAGCGGAACACTTTCTGTGCCAGTGCCCTGCTTTCTCGCAGGTCAGGAAAGTCCAGTTAGGAGAGGACACCTTAAATGACCTATCGGTCGTAAGGAACTTTATAGAAGGCACCGAATTCCTAACGTAGAAAAAAGGGGAAAGGAATTTGTAGAAGAAACCAGGAGCGCACAACAGGCCGAATTGCCTGTCATGCTACATGACCGATCCTCCATTCAACCTAACCTAACCTAAAATGGTAGATGCAACGACAAATTTGCCAGTCGAATTCCCTATGTATTGAGTGGTCAAATTGCGGTGATTCAAAACAAAAATAAAGTGGTCATCTAATTGTATACAGTTCAGTCTTGGGGAAAATTTCGACAATTTTCGAATTTGAAGTTAAAAAAAAAAGAAAAAAAAAAAATATAATAATAATTTTTTAATAAAATTTTTTTTTTTTTTTAAAAAAAATAATAATAATTTTGTAATAAAATTTAAAAAAAAAAAAAAATTAAAAAAAAGTAATAACTTTTTAATAAAATTTTTTTAAGAAAAAAAAAATTAAAAAAATAATAATAATTTTATAATAATTTTTTTTTAAAAAAAAAAATTAAAAAAATAATAATAATTTTTTAATAAAATTTTTTTTTAATAAAAAAAAAATAATAATTTTTTAATAAAAATTTTTTTTAAAAAAAAAAAAATATTTATGCTATAACATAAACACAATCAATTAATTGTGCGATCAATTCCAATATTAGCAATATTTGTCAAACAAGAAAAAAAAAAAATTAAAATTATAGTATTGAAATGGTAGAGACAACTTTTAAAAAAGACCATATTATATAACATTTTTAAATATTAGTTGGTTCAACTAATACGAAATTCCTCGCTTGGAGAAATAAAACTAACTTAAAACAAATTATAAAAAAAAATGGTAGATGCAAGCAAATTGTTGTTGTCTTTTTGAAAGACAAAAATTGTATGTGGTCAACAGCAATATATTTAAGTACTTGATTAGACATTTTATACAAAAGTTAAAAAAAAAAAAACAGAGTATGATAACAAACTTAATACAATTTATAATACATTAAATTACAATAACACATAAGGTGTTGGTTGTTGTCTTTTTGAAAGACAAAAATTGTATGTGGTCAACAGCAACATATTTAAGTACTTCATTAGACCAATTGCAGATATCAGAAAGGGGGGGGGGGGGGGGGGGGTGAAATAAATAAAATGGTAAATGCAATTTAACCAATTAATTGCAATTGAATGCAAAAATAAATAATCGTATTGAAATGGTAGAGGCAACTATAAAAAAGACTATATTATTTAACATACATATTTAAATATTATTTGGCTCAACTAATATCACATTCCTCGCTTGGAAAAATAAAACTAATTTAAACAAAATTAAAAAAAAAATAAAATGGTAGAGGCAAAAAAAAATGGCTTCCAATATTAGCTTCATTATAGTTTTTAGCAACTAACTATATTTTTCAACCAAAAAAAAAAAAAATTAAAATAAAATAATAGTATTGAAATGGTAGAGGAACTATAAAAAAGACTAAATTATTTAACATCCATATTTAAATATTAGTTGGCTCAACTAGTATCACATTCCTCGCTTGGAAAAATAAAACCAATTTAAACAAAATTATAAAAAATAAAATGGTAGATGCAAGAAAGGTGTTGCTGTCTTTTTGAAATCAAAATTGGCTATGACCAACAGTAATATGTTCAATATCAATTGCAACCATCAAAAAGGGGGAAAAATAAATAAAATGGTAGAGGCAACTTGAAAATAAACCAAATTAGTTAATATGCTCAAACATCATCTCACTTAGACAGTAAAAAATTCCTAGGTGGAAGAAATCACAGCAGCTAAAATACGAATTAATTAGAAAAATGGTAGGGGCAATTAAAAAATGACTTTATCATGAACTATCAGTTTTTCCAGGTAAGCCCCAAGTAATCAGCATGCAAAATATGTGTAAGTGGGTAGAGGTGGGTTACGATATTTACGTGGAAACGTAAGAAATACAATTTTGAAGTAGAGAGCAACGTCAAAGAGAACGAGAGAGTAAACAAATTATACAGCGTTGTATTTATTTAAAAAAAAAAAATACAAGGAAATCCAGGGATATTGAACCAAAATAAAAATGTTCAACAACATAAATACAACATTGTAAAAAGCGAAAACCAAAAAATACCTCTACGTTTGATGAGTACTTGCTGTCCTATGGTTACGATAACACTACTTTACGTTACCTACTTTATTGGTTGACTACTTGGGGCATCAGGCAGACGAATTAAGGTTATGTACAAAAAAAAAAAAAAAATTGGTTGATGCGTCTAAAAAAATAAAAAACTTTCAACGCACTTAACTTACGGTTGACTAAACGAATATGAATTCCAAGCGACAAACACCAGCATTAAAAAAGCACTTGCAATAATGGTAGATGCACCGAAAAATTGTATATTTTTCATTAACAAATGTAGTCAATTATAAAAAAAAAAAAAAAAAAAAATGTGGTGAGTGTCAACATTCTTAATTATCAGTTGTCATAACCAATTAAAAAAAACAACAAAAAATTCTTCAACAAAAACAATTTTAAACATAAGATTCAACCACGATAATACAATATTCTTATCTAATACAAATGTTCTTATAAAGGTACAAAATGGTAGACGCAAATATTTCACTGTTACAGCTGCAGATTTGGTTATCGAAATAAGGATGTATAATGCAAATATTGAAAGCAGTAAACGCTACAGCATACACACTACAAATGGTAGATGCAACTATTTTGCTGGTAAGCAAAAGAAAAATGGACAGTGAAAAGGTTGATGGTAATAAAAAGAATAAGTAGTGAATGTTATGCGATTTGCGTAAAAAGTTAACATTACTTTCCGAGAATTCACTTAGAAATGTTTCATTCAATTAAAAATGAAATTAATTAATTAAAAAATTAATTCAATTGAACATGAACTAATTTCAAAAATGCAATTGAGGTAAATAATTTTTAAATTAGTCTACTTTGTTTTAATCAATTACAAACTTAATTGAATGACTTAAATTATCAAGTGAATTAATATATTAATTGAGCAGACTGGGTTTGCATTACATTTAAAATGAGGGCACTAATTTTTTAATTAATTGAATGACTTAAATGATCAAGTGAAGTAATATATTAATTGAGCAGTCTGGACTTCTATTACATTCCAAATTAGTTAACTAATTTGTTTAATTGCAACAGGGTTTTCACTTTTTTCTTGGCTTTTTTTGACATACTTGGAAAATATCAACCAGATTAAAATTAATTTAAGAAAATTAAATTAATCAATCTTTAATGAAGATAACGAATATTTTAATTGCAACTCGGTGTCTTTTTTAGCCCATTCATTCATTTCATGGGAGACTTCATTAGGTTGCGAAGTTAAATCAGACTGCAACTGTCGTCTACTGACCGACAGAAAAGAAGGCTACTGAATTCCAGCTGCAATTAAATAATTAATCAATTTCACGCTTCTGTACATCATTGTTAGCAATGCTTAAGAACAACACTTCTTTGTGTCCATTGAAGACCACTGTGCATTGGCAGCAGTTTGCTGTGAGCTAAGGCTAACTCTGATGTTGCCAGTGTCGCCAGCACGTCCGTCCATTCATCCTGCCCGTGCTCACCGTCTATGGTGCAGTTGCTGATATTATTAGTATTTCATAGTCAACAATAAAATATAGTTTTCATTCTGTTTTGTTTATTGTGTTTCTCGCTCACCCCCCCCCCCCCCACCTTTTTGGGATGTTTTGCATCTACAATTGGTATGTGTCCACCATACGCAAATTTGCTGGAACAACGTCGGACACATACGGACTAAACATGGCGCGACCGAGATAAACACTTGGTGTTGATCGGTGGCGATGGTGGTCGTGTTTGGCTTGGAGACGCATATTTGCGTTAGTCGTCATTCATTCTATAGGCCATATTTTTTAACACTTTGTGTTTTCTTTTGTTTCCCTTTTCTGTTTAGAGCGGTGGAAATATTTGTTGTAACATTTCAATCAGATGCGTTTTGCAGAGTGCAAGGAGGGATTGTAATTGAAAGTAAGACAAAAAAAAAACAGGCTATGAATCATTAATTGTCGAATGAGTCAAGGAACGAGTCAAATATGGGGGGCGGGGGAGGAGTTTGGGGGTAGGACAATGTCCATACAAAATGGAAAATATTTCATATACGGTGAACATTGTATACAGACAAAAATTTTTGCAGAAAATGCGAAAAGTAATTAAAGTATTAATTGGAATAAATTTCAATAACACATTTACTAGCAGACAATTGAAAAATATTATTGTGAGTTGTGTTGGAGAAGGAAATGGCAAATGGAAAATTTAAAAGATCAGATCAATTAATATTTCATTCGCTTTAATTGTATTAACATTTTCAACAGAAACTTCTTTTTTTCATTATGAAAAAATTGCTGGTGTTCAAATAACAATTGTAATTCGTGTAATTGTGGGTGAAGATTTTTTCATTACACAAAAAACAATTTCAATTAATATGGTAATTTAAACCGATCACGTATCTAATCCAATCAAATATTTGTATTGTTTTGTCGAAGTAAATTTCGCAACAGTTTTTTAACAAAATATTTCACAGCAAAAATCAAAGTAATTTCTTTATAAGAACACAGGTGTTGTTGTATTATCGTAAAACACGGATAATTGCAAAAAAAAATACTTAAGTTTAATTTAATTTAAAAAAAAAACTTCTAAGTGTAACATAACATCTACATCTTTGACATACCGAGTTTGAGAGACTGCTTTAGCAGTCTCTTAATTGAAAAAAAAATAGAAGTGAATTTCGGCTAACAACAATTATATTAATTCAATATTTCAAAGCTAAAAATAACAGGAGTTTTTTGTTTTCAGCAATCGCTGTAACATTTTTGTGATTCGGATAATTGAAGATCGTTCAATTGCAGAAAACCGCTTAAGAGAAACATAAAATTGGATATAACGATTTTGATGGAGTTGTAAAATATTTCAGTGCAATACAACAAACATTTTTTTAAATTCAGATAATTGCAATTCGTTTAAATGCAAAAAATCGTTTAACTGAAACACTCAAATTCGGATAGTTTTAAAGTGTTAATTTCAAAAAAAAAACCTAAAGTGAAACAAAAGCGAAATAAATAAAAAATGAAATGAAATTTCGTTTAATTGGACCAAAAAAAAAATAGAGTGAATTTCTATAGTTGTTCTAACAACAACTATATTAATCAAAATTTTCTGAGCTAAAAAATTACATATGAGTTTTTCCATCAATCGCCGTAACATTTGTGTGATTCGGTTAATTGAAAACCGCTTAAGTGAAATAAAAAATTCGATACAACAATTTTAAAATAAATTCATAAATTAAATAATTTCAGTACAATACAAAAAATATTTTTTTTTAAATTCAGATAATTGCAATTCGTTTAAATGCAAAAAAATCGTTTAAGTGAAACACTCAAATTCGGATAGTTGGAAATCGTTTGATTGCAAAAAATCACTAAATCGTAACTGAATCGTAATGAATGAAATTACGTTTAATTGAAGTCCCAAGCTTTCGAATTGAATTTTGGAGCTCAACAATTGTTGCCTTAGAATTTCTAAAAAAAAAAAAAAAAAAAACATAGTTTATTAGTTTAGTTTGAGCTGCAATCATACAAAGATTTGAGATTACAGTGGACATGGGATAATTGCGAAAAATAACTTAAGCGAAACGAATACTTGGATATAACGATTTTTTCAGACTCCTTTGTGGACTCCTTAAAGTCCATTTAATTAAATTAAAATTCGTTTAATTGAAATTCAAAACATTTGGAAGGGAACTTCAGAGAACAGCCACAATTATTTTCACAATCACACTAAATTTCTTTGTGGCTACTGCGAAATTTAAAATATTGCTAGAAATAGCAATTTTGACGGATAAAGAAAATACCGTTTAATTGAAATCGAAATCTTTCGAAATTGATTTCGAAGAACAATGTGTTTAATTTCATATTTCCCCAGCAAGAAATAACATAATTCCCTGATTTCATTATAAGAACCCATTAAATTGGGATAATTGTAATTCGTTTAGTTGCCAAACATTGCTTAAGTGAAAAAGTCAAATAAGTCGGATAATTGCCAATTGCTTGTTAGCTTCATTAAGTAAGAGAATAATTTTACTAATTTGATTTGATTTGGATCGATTTTATTGAGTAGACACATATTAACAGTATTTCAAATGTTTATAAGTCAAGTTTCAGATTGAAATGCAATAGTTTTCATTTAAAAATATTTCCAACTTTCCTAAAAAAATAAATAAAAATCGAAAACCAAGAATTTTCATTTTTTTTTTCTCTTAATGAAAATCAAATTTCCCCGTTGCAGCCACATGTTTTTCGCAAAATATTGTTGCGTTTTTTTTGCTGCTGCTTCCACTGACACAACATCAACAAAAAAATAACAAAAAGTTCTTTGAACCTCCTCAACAGCAACTCATTACTTTTACTGTGTCGGTGTCTGTCTGTCCGCCGATTGTACCCATATATTGTGAGCGAGGTATGTATGAATGTAATAAGTATACCAAAGACATTGGCTATTGCAATAGACGAATGCCGCAAACGATCTGGCACAGTGGTAATAAACCGAAAGAGAAGTAGATAGCCGAAACAAGGGTAATTTCTATTGGATTTCAAGGGTATGGAAAATACAGGCGAAATATATTTTAAAAATATTTAACGAGTTGATTGAATACCGAATGGCAGAGGATTTATAGTATTTTATACTACTTCTGTAAAAGCATAATAATTGCATGTACAATTCGCGAAGTGTAATGCGTTTTAAGAAAATTGTGTATTCGAACAAAAATATGTGGGTCGTCTAAGTTAGTCATCGCATTTGCTGCAAATCTTTTAGACCTTCTTCCTATTTTTTTTTTTTTTTTTTTCATTTATTAGGAATTATTCATAGACTTTATATTACAAACATTTTTGGTGCCTCAGCGCCAGTTGGCATTTGAGAGGCTGGTTGGCATATTTCATACAGTTTCTTATTACAATTATAAAAATAATCTTAATATATATTTACCCTCGACACTGATTCACTGACTCTGTCACGCAGTACGTAGGAATTTAAATAGGCATTCTATAATTTTCTATAAATAATAATAATAAAAAAAATATTTTTTTTTTTGTACAGAAATTGTGTTTTCCACAAATTTTTTTTTTACAAATTTTTTTTTTCAACAAATTTTTGTTTTCAACAGAATTTTTTTTTTTCAAAAATTTTTTTTTTTACAAATTTTTTTTTCTCCTATTTTTTTTTTTTTTAACAAAAATTTTTTTTTCCACAAAATTTTTTTTTCAACAAAAATTTTTTTTTCCACAAAATTTTTTTTTTCCCACAAATTTTTTTTTTTCAGCAAAATTTTTTTTTTTCAACTAATTTTTTTTTCCATATTTCAACGGGCGCCATAGGCGCATTACAACTTACTAGTATTAAATAATAATAATAAAAAATGTGTTCTGGGTTTTATAAATAAACCAAAAAAAATGGTCAAGTCAAAAAAAAAAACAATTAAATTTAGATTTGCAAAAGTCACAAGCCTCATACTTGATCGAACCGAAGGAGGCCAGCTTTCTAGGAGGATATTTTCTGTAAGCCGCCATACAATTGTCAGCAATTGACTCGGTATTCCATAGTTTGTACCAACTTTCTATAAAACGGCAGCCACTGTGCATCTCTGGTTTATCCATTGGCTGCGATGAACAACCGAAACATCACCGGCAACGCCGACAACGCACCGGCATTTGTTTGGCGATAATGAATCGCACAATTCTTTTTTTTTCTGTTTAGTTTCTCATATTCATTATTTATACGCACAGTTACATAAATATTTGTATTTGCAATACTCCAACATTGCCGGAGAATGCCGCCTGTCTGTTGTTGCCGGTGCGGCTGCTGTGGCGACCGCGTCACAGTGGGAAATCGAAAATGGTCTGTCATTTGGAATGGGCTGGTCCGATTCGATTGAAATTTCACACAGGTCCAGCTGAAATGTGTGTGAGCTTAAGCCGGGAAAATGGATCCAGTGGGTCTAACCAGAGATGAGGCAAAGAGAGAAACCTAGCTTTTAAGAAAAATTTTTATATTTTAAGTATTATGCCCCCACTGTGCGCCGTTCCTGTTGGTTCTTTGGCTCAGCTAAGGGGCTGAGGAGAGTTAATTTATGCAATTTTTCTGTTGGCTATTGGCGGGACTAACGTGCGGCATTGTGTTGTGCTGAAGAAGCAGCTTGGCACATTGCACCCGGTCGCCCGGGCCATTTGTGTGTGTTTCTTCTTTCGTCGTCGTAGTCTTAACTTCTTTCTTGGCCTTTCGCTGTTGTGTGTTCCTTTTGATAGACTTTTCCAATGTGGCAATGACTAACACTATGTCGGGCACTGTTGTGGTGTTGGTTGGTGGTGCCTGGCGTTGCCGGGCGACGTTCGCAATGTACTCACGCGTTCATGTTAATAAACGCTGTTGTCGAATTTGTTAACATTAATGCTGGATTTGTGTTGTGAATTTGTTTGGTTGCAACATTCATTGGCGGCAGCAAACAATCGCCACCGACAACCACATCCAACCACTAGATAACAACAACAGCAGAGCGCCTATCCGGTACAAACGTCTGGTCTGGCCTAGCCCGGTCCTGGTCTGGTGTTTCTTGAATTGACCGGAAAGATGTAAAAACAATATTTATTGTTAATTTATCGTTTTCATGTGTACAGCCAGCCAGCCAGCCAGCCTGTTGTTGTATCGAAAAATCCAGCTGATGTTTTCATTTCGTGTTATTGCTGCTGCTGTTGCTACTTCGCGTTAATTAAAACAAAACCAAACATAAACAACAACAACAAAAAATGTTCTGCAAAATCACATTGAGTAGAATTTGTTTGTTTATCCGTTTAAAAACGCGACAAAAAAAAACTCAAACGACAATTTGCTGTGGCACGAAATATTCACGTTATTGGTGAGAGCAAATCGCGCTTTCTCACCACCAATTATCGACAACGATTTGTTTGGACAAATAATATTTGGGGTGTGTGTTTTATGTTCATAATAACTCGATTCACAGCCAAGATCCCCAGTGTCGTGACTATGGTTGCCGTGGGATTTCCCAGGTTTCCCCAGAGGCACCGTTTGGCGTTTAGTTCAAGGTAAAATTATAAAAATATTCAAAGGGATGGAAAGAGGGAAATAAGTTTAACCCAGTTTAACTAAATAAAATTAAAAGACGGAATTTGAAAAAAAGACCAATTTGTTAGATTTCGTATCAGCATCGACTAAAGCTCTAATGAGTAATATGTTGGGCCACCCAAAAAGAATGCAATGGCGTATAAATTAACGTTTGCGGAATGAAATCGCCACAAATTGTACAACGCTGGGTACAAAGCAAAATTAAAAATGTAAATAACGGTACTTTTATTTTTCATTTACCACATGTTTTGTGATATTGCTATTTGATTTTTGCTGAAGTTGATCATTTATTTTGTTTGCAATGTCGTCGAAAAACCATTTGCCATTTTTTCGACCATCATCCTGATTGGAAGAAATCCGATATCGTTTCTCATTTTGTAGAGCAAGGAGTAGAGCAAAATTAAAAAAAGGAAATAACGGTACTTTTATTTTTCTTTTACCACATGTTTTGTGATATTGCTATTTGATTTTTGCTGAAGTTGATCTTTCATTTTGTTTGCAATGTCGTCGAAAAACCATTTGTAATTTTTTGTGATCATCATCCTGATTGGATGAAATCCGATATTGTTTCTCTTTTTTTAGAGCAAGGAGAAAATCGAAGTTCGCTATATGGAACACGGGCGATATATGAGAAAAGACAAACAACAGAAAGAAAATGTGGTTCTGGAAACAAGTGTAGTTTGAACGACTCTTCGATGAGAAGTCGACTTGGAAAAATTACCGATGCTAAAGTCGCTAAATCCTATAGGGAGCTTGGGAAAAAAGTTCCAATGTGAGGGAAAAACAGCGAAAAAGTATGCGAGTGATATGGGAATTCAGAGAAAGTCCAGAAAAAAGAAGCGTCAAAAGCTTCAGAAGCTCAAGAAGTTACCCAAAAGTCTCGACTTGGAAGTTTGGTCATGGACGATGAGTCATACTTCACATTGGATGGAAACGAATGGCAAGGAAAACATTTTTTTGAAGGAAAAAAACACGTAGACGAAAAAAGTATGTGGAGCATTCAAAATTTCCTAAAAAAGTCAGCATGGAATGTCAGAACCAGTTTGTTTTTGAGTCCGGTTTGGCCGTCAATTCTGAAAGATTTATTAATTTCTGCTTACCAAAAGTTGAGGAATCTTAATATATATTTACCCTCGACACTGATTCACTGACTCTGACACGCAGTACGTAGGAATTTAAATAGGCATTCTATAATTGTCTATAAATAATAATAATAAAAAAATAATATTTTTTTTTGTACAGAAAAATTGTGTTTTCCCCAAAATTTTTTTTTTTCACAAAATTTTTTTTTCAAAATTTTTTTTTCAACAAAAATTTTTTTTTTCAACAAAATTTTTTTTTTCACAAATTTTTTTTTTCAAATTTTTTTTTTCCACAGAAATTTTTTTTTTCAATGAAATTTTTTTTTTTAAGAAAAATTTTTTTTTTCAACAAAATTTTTTTTTTCAACAAAATTTTTTTTTTAACAAAAATTTTTTTTTTCAAGAAGAATGTTTTCAACAAAAATTTTTTTTTTCAACAAATTTTTTTTTTCCACAAAAATTTTTTTTTTTCAACAACATTTTTTTCCATATTTCAACGGTCGCCATAGGCGCATTACAACTTACTAGTTTATGAATAAGAAGCATAGAATCTTCTGGCCCGACTTAGCATCAAGAAGACATTGGAAGCCATGGACACCCTTCAAATTCAATATGTACATATGTAAAGAAGAAAATCCACCCAATGTACCCCAATTACGCCCAATTGAGGATTTTTGGGCAAATTTAAAACGAAAAGTATATGCAAATAACTTAAAACCCAAAACTACCAAAAATTTGATTGAACAAATTCGAAAGGAGCTTCAAAACATGCCAACATCGACATTTTCAACAGCCATGGAAAAAGTTCCTCAAAATTGCCGCAAAGCAGCCCGAATGGGATCAACTATTTTTTTACATTAAACTAGTACAATTATTATCTTAAAAAAAATTCTTAAAAAAATTTTGGTTTTGTTTAAGAGAAAATTTTTTTTATTTTTTTTTTGTTGCGATTTCATTCCGCATTCGTTATACAGAGAATTAATATAGTTCGTAGTCGTATAGTCACTGGCATTTAGCATATTTGAACCCGCAAATGTTTAGGAAGCACACTATCCTTATATGTAAGTACAGTGTGCTCTCTCATAAGCGGACACCTAAAGGACTGAGCATTTTGTCCACTGAGAGAAGTACACAAGAGGACTGAAGCGGATTGGTACTGAAAAAAAGTGTCCGTTTATGAGAGGTGTCCGCTTAATAGAGGTGTCCGCAAGCAGGGCGGATACTGTATATTTGATTTTACATTTTTGTAAATTTAGTTTAGACATATGGATTACTTTAAAAAAAATGGACATTACAATTTTTTCAATTTTTGTTTTTATAAACCAGCGGAGGCGAATTGGTACTGAAAAAAAGTGTCCGCTTATGAGAGGTGTCCGCAAGTAGAGAGTACACTGCATTAACATTATTAATTTTCTAATTAAATAATCAACGGCATTTTAGAAATGCGAAGATTCTCTTTGAAATGTTCGACTTTCTCAGATTCGGGCTCACATATCGATAACAGTTATCGGGAATCGGCGATCACTTGCAAAAATAATGAAAATTAAATATATGGCAGACTGATGATTACTTACGTAATTTACGTTTCGCAGAATTCTGCATATCGTAACGTTTATTTTTTTTTTTGATTATGACAGTTTTTGCATTGGAAAAGGTTTGATTTTGTTGCTTGTCCGACAAAACAAAAACTCAAAACATATCAAACAAATAAATCCAACATTCTATTGGGAACTTTTGTATTCTTGTGTAGAAGCCCATATGCAAATTGCCAAGTGTTCTATTTTTAACATAATTCAAATGTTCATTATGACAAGCCCTCCGCTTCAGCCTCTTCGACGACCCAATTATTTCTAGCAGAAGTTGCATCAATTCTTTTCATATTCAAGTATTCGTCAGTCGGCCATAAAACATAAAATGCTTCCACAAAAAAAAGGGGGGAAATCCACTGGATTTACTCCCAATAACAATAATAATAATAAAAACACCACCACATCATATTGAGTTTAATTTGTGGTAAGTATTGGTTATGTGGGTCAGAAAACTAATTAAATTAGAACCACTTTAAGTGTGTGTTCTGTGTTATCTACTGAATATTTTCTAGAGACGATTCACTTCAATGAGATACAAACGAGTCGAACTGCATTGGGTATGGATGATGGAGGAGGGGAGGGCGTTGTGAGAGAATTGCGTTTCAACTGCTCGTATAATCTGCGGCAAAAGATGATGATTGAAATTTCAGTATGAGCATTTTGGTTTATAACTTAATTGTGTTTATCGTCGAAATAGATGGAGTGCCAAAATAAAAAAAAACGAACGCATATTCAAAACAGATGCCCTGCGGAGTATTGTCGAAAACATGTGGTGGTAGGTTAGGAAATTTAAGTAGATTAGGGAGGCATTTTCTAAAATCATTATGGTTTACAGACGGACTTTAAAGTCGAAACAACTATGGAACACTATTGCATTAAACTTTTTGTATGAAAATCCAAATATCTTTGCTCTTTGTGTTCATGAGAACTTACAAAATGCCACCCTAATATGCAAATGGTTTGAATACGATAATCTGTTAATGATTTATCAGAGACTTTGCACCACAAGTTTCTGGATCATCTCGATGAAGTAATGAAACGACCAGATTCTTTTCTCCAAATCGGTGAATTGTAAACGATCTGATTTCTTTAATTTGTATAGCGGACTCCGAACATTTAATTCGTTTTCCAGCCAAGTTTCACATGGCTCTAGAAATTAATCGTTTACTCGTAAAATCGACCGTGTACGAGGTGAAATGGTAGCTCGCAATCATCAGTATTTGCGAAGAGCATTTTCATCGCGGCGTCTACGTTAACAAGCAAAACTGGCAAACGGAAAAGCCGCATTTCATGGTTAAGAAGCCAATGCATCCGTAGAGACTCAATTAATATATTAATTAACGCAATTAAAATGTTAATTAACTCAATTAAAATGTTAATTAACCCAATTAATATATTAATTAACTCAATTAATATATTAATTAACTCAATTAATATTTTAATTCAATCAAATACAATTTTAATCGATCCAATTCCAGCCAAGGAAGATTTCCAGCTATTATTCATTCAATCAATTTTAAATTCACTTTAGCTAAAAAATGTAATTTTATTTATTGTCCGTTGTTCAATTATTATATTAATTAATTTAATTAATATATTAATTAACTCAATTAATATATTAATTAACTCAATTAATATTTTAATTCATCTAATTAATATCAATTAATATATTAATTAACTCAATTAATATATTAATTAACTCAATTAAAATGTTAATTAACTCAATTAATATATTAATTAACCCAATTAATATATTAATTAACTCAATTAATATATTAATTAACTCAATTAATATTTTAATTCAATCAAATACAATTTTAATCGATCCAATTCCAGCCAAGGAAGATTTCCAGCTATTATTCATTCAATCAATTTTAAATTCACTTTAGCTAAAAAATGTAATTTTATTTATTGTCCGTTGTTCAATTATTATATTAATTAATTTAATTAATATATTAATTAACTCAATTAATATATTAATTAACTCAATTAATATTTTAATTCATCTAATTAATATTTTAATTTATGCAATTATCATATTTAGTTGTTATTATATTTAGTTGATTAATTTCCAGCAAATAAAGATTTTCTTTTATTATTATTATTATTTTCATTAATTCGATTAATATTTTAATTGATTTGATTAAAAAATAATTTCTAGAAAGTAATGATACGGAATATATATATTAATAAATATTTTAATCGAACTGATTAATAAAAATACTGGAAGTAATAATTTTATGATGTTCAATTATTATGTTAATTAACTCAATTACTATTGAAATTTACATCATTTAAATTAAAACGTTCAATTATTATAATGATTAACACAATTAATATTTGTATTCATTCAATTACAAATTAAATGAATTGACCCTTTGTTTTTTTTTTCTGTGTGATCAAGGAATGGCTCGATCTTCTGAGGGACTTTCGCCAACGATTTCGGCTAATGAACAGGGAGTCGTAGGTTCAGATTCGATCTGAAATATGTATTTTACAACATTCAAAACAAAAAACTTAAGAAAAACCTCTGGAGATTTCAACCACTACTGCATTTTTCATTTTCTTTGCTGCGTATAAAGAGCTTTGCATACTTATGCCCAACACTGTATGTGTGTATAGTGTGAATTGCGCACGGTGTTTGTTACACATGGAATGCCATTCATTTCGTTGTGTTGTTGAGGTTGTAAAATATAATCGAAATATTGCCTGACCTATCCCATGTTGTTATACCTTAACGCGGCCAATGACTCAATGAGTTGGCCTGAACCCAACACACACACACACACACGGACACGTCGAAATGGAATCGAATGACGGCGGTGTTGGGCAAACGATGTTGATATTCACAATTCACCATAAAACAATAAACGACAATTAGCAAAACATTTAACCCAAAATTGTATACAATTGTAAACATAATCCAAAGTTTATTAAAAGTCGTTTTTGTTTTTGCTTTCGTATCATAGCGCCCAATAAATGGCAAATACAAAAAAAAACAACGGTAAAGACGGTGAGCACTACAATTTAAGCGCGCGTTTTTTTTTTGTTGGTTTGCTTCTAAGGTTCAAAGACAGATGTTGTCAGACTGGCAGAAAGACAGACAGACAGACAGAGACGTGGGGACACGGTGTGTGGCATGGAGTCGCCGGCCGTCGTCGTCGTCGTCGTTGGTGTGCGGGTGGTGTTAAAATACAATCACGATTTTCAAATTATTCCTTTGTAGCCGCGCGCATCGCCATAATACGCAAAACGTTCATTGACTCCATTCGGCCGGGGGTATCGCAGCGTACGACGACGTCGTCGGAAAGCAAGGACGGACGTCTGTATCACTTGATGTTGCGAAATGGCGTTGATTTTTTTTTCTTTCTTTATTTCGTAAAGGTATTTCGTCTTCCTTCCTAGTTTTCACAGAGCTGATGAGTGGAGTGTGTTGGCTGAAATGGCAATTTATCATTGCGAAAATTGCGGAATGTTGACTGAGTTTTGAACGTTGAACACAAAAGGTTAAGGTCTGCCTGATGGTGTTGTAAAACATTTTGGGAGGTGCCAATTGCATTGACATTGAAAGTGAAGTGCAGATTATTCTTCGTTGGCGTCTCTTTTTAGTGGCAGGAATGAAAGGTAAGAGGTTGCAGCGTTAACACGATAACCTAGCAATCATGTAACAAATGGACTTTTAGTCTGGCTATAGCGATGAAAAGGAGTTTTGAAGATTCGTAATAGTTTTTTTCTTTCTTTTTGTTTATTACATACAGTGAAATGTTTGATTACATCAGAAAATCTGAATTACTCATTTACGAGCTACTGTGTTTCGTTGAGTCTAAGTAGACACAGGGTGGCCACCAAGTGAATGTTTAGCTTCCACATTCTGTGCAATAAGATACGTATATTTAATTAACAATATTTTTTTGAGCTTGATTTTCCAAAGAAAATGAATAATATGAATAAAATGAATCGAATGAATCGAATGACTCAAATGACTCAAATGACTCAAATGAATCAAATGAATCAAATGAATCAAATGAATCAAATGAATCAAATGAATCAAATGAATCAAATGAATCAAATGAATCAAATGAATCAAATGAATCAAATGAATCAAATGAATCAAATGAATCAAATGAATCAAATGAATCAAATGAATCAAATGAATCAAATGAATCAAATGAATCAAATGAATCAAATGAATCAAATGAATCAAATGAATCAAATGAATCAAATGAATCAAATGAATCAAATGAATCAAATGAATCAAATGAATCAAATGAATCGAATGAATCGAATGAATCGAATGAATCGAATGAATCGAATGAATCAAATGAATCAAATGAATCAAATGAATCAAATGAATCAAATGAATCAAATGAATCAAATGAATCAAATGAATCAAATGAATCAAATGAATCAAATGAATCGAATGAATCAAATGAATCAAATGAATCGAATGAATCAAATGAATCAAATGAATCAAATGAATCAAATTAATCAAATGAATCGAATGAATCAAATGAATCAAATGAATCGAATGAATCGAATGAATCAAATAAATAAAATAAATAAAATAAATAAAATAAATAAAATACATAAAATACATAAAATAAATAAAATAAATAAAATAAATAAAATAAATAAAATAAATAAAATAAATAAAATAAATAAAATAAATAAAATAAATAAAATAAATAAAATAAATAAAATAAATAAAATAAATAAAATAAATAAAATAAATAAAATAAATAAAATAAATAAAATAAATAAAATAAATAAAATAAATAAAATAAATAAAATAAATAAAATAAATAAAATAAATAAAATAAATAAAATAAATAAAATAAATAAAATAAATAAAATAAATAAAATAAATAAAATAAATAAAATAAATAAAATAAATAAAATAAATAAAATAAATAAAATAAATAAAATAAATAAAATAAATAAAATAAATAAAATAAATAAAATAAATAAAATAAATAAAATAAATAAAATAAATAAAATAAATAAAATAAATAAAATAAATAAAATAAATAAAATAAATAAAATAAATAAAATAAATAAAATAAATAAAATAAATAAAATAAATAAAATAAATAAAATAAATAAAATAAATAAAATAAATAAAATAAATAAAATAAATAAAATAAATAAAATAAATAAAATAAATAAAATAAATAAAATAAATAAAATAAATAAAATAAATAAAATAAATAAAATAAATAAAATAAATAAAATAAATAAAATAAATAAAATAAATAAAATAAATAAAATAAATAAAATAAATAAAATAAATAAAATAAATAAAATAAATAAAATAAATAAAATAAATAAAATAAATAAAATAAATAAAATAAATAAAATAAATAAAATAAATAAAATAAATAAAATAAATAAAATAAATAAATAAAATAAATAAAATAAATAAAATAAATAAAATAAATAAAATAAATAAAATAAATAAAATAAATAAAATAAATAAAATAAATAAAATAAATAAAATAAATAAAATAAATAAAATAAATAAAATAAATAAAATAAATAAAATAAATAAAATAAATAAAATAAATAAAATAAATAAAATAAATAAAATAAATAAAATAAATAAAATAAATAAAATAAATAAAATAAATAAAATAAATAAAATAAATAAAATAAATAAAATAAATAAAATAAATAAAATAAATAAAATAAATAAAATAAATAAAATAAATAAAATAAATAAAATAAATAAAATAAATAAAATAAATAAAATAAATAAAATAAATAAAATAAATAAAATAAATAAAATAAATAAAATAAATAAAATAAATAAAATAAATAAAATAAATAAAATAAATAAAATAAATAAAATAAATAAAATAAATAAAATAAATAAAATAAATAAAATAAATAAAATAAATAAAATAAATAAAATAAATAAAATAAATAAAATAAATAAAATAAATAAAATAAATAAAATAAATAAAATAAATAAAATAAATAAAATAAATAAAATAAATAAAATAAATAAAATAAATAAAATAAATAAAATAAATAAAATAAATAAAATAAATAAAATAAATAAAATAAATAAAATAAATAAAATAAATAAAATAAATAAAATAAATAAAATAAATAAAATAAATAAAATAAATAAAATAAATAAAATAAATAAAATAAATAAAATAAATAAAATAAATAAAATAAATAAAATAAATAAAATAAATAAAATAAATAAAATAAATAAAATAAATAAAATAAATAAAATAAATAAAATAAATAAAATAAATAAAATAAATAAAATAAATAAAATAAATAAAATAAATAAAATAAATAAAATAAATAAAATAAATAAAATAAATAAAATAAATAAAATAAATAAAATAAATAAAATAAATAAAATAAATAAAATAAATAAAATAAATAAAATAAATAAAATAAATAAAATAAATAAAATAAATAAAATAAATAAAATAAATAAAATAAATAAAATAAATAAAATAAATAAAATAAATAAAATAAATAAAATAAATAAAATAAATAAAATAAATAAAATAAATAAAATAAATAAAATAAATAAAATAAATAAAATAAATAAAATAAATAAAATAAATAAAATAAATAAAATAAATAAAATAAATAAAATAAATAAAATAAATAAAATAAATAAAATAAATAAAATAAATAAAATAAATAAAATAAATAAAATAAATAAAATAAATAAAATAAATAAAATAAATAAAATAAATAAAATAAATAAAATAAATAAAATAAATAAAATAAATAAAATAAATAAAATAAATAAAATAAATAAAATAAATAAAATAAATAAAATAAATAAAATAAATAAAACAAATAAAACGACACCCTGTAGTTTCCATCAACAAATAGTAAAGCATTTCCGACCAAGAGTAGCCAACGCATTAGGTTCACAAGGTTATCTCCTAAAAAAAAAATTAGAACTTTTTCGCACAGATAAGAAATGCCCAAATTAACAGCGTTCAGAGCTTTCAGAAAAAATCGATTCAGTCTTAAAGACGCACTTAATGCGCAAACAATTTGGTCTGCCGAGAATGAAGTCAGTGTTCCCAGTGATTTGTATTGTGCTTTGTCTACAATGCTCATACGCCAGCTCGATGTTAAATCGATCGAATCCTACCACGGTTGATCAGAAACGCTTTCAGAAAATAGAAAGTAGCATGGACTGGCAGTATTCGCCATGTGAAAATTTCTTCCTGCATGCCTGCGACAAATGGTACGACTACACGGAGCCCTTGGCCACAGAGAGCCTAGCGATGATCGACAATCATGTGTTTCATGAATTGTTGGAAATGTTTACCACTGAGGATTTTCCACACAAACCAAAATTCCTACGGAATGTTCACAACTTTTATTTGTCCTGCATCATGGAGGAAGATGGCCATAGCTTAAATTACCTGAAATGGATAAGGACACATGAGAATATCAACTGGCCTTTGGCTAGGCAGGACTACGACTCAGAGGAAACGGATTGGCATGGACATTGGACTGAATTGCTGGCTGTGACGCGTAAATTTGGCTACAATGGATTATTCTTCCGGGAAGACATTAGCCAGCGTTTGGATGATCCCTTTCAAATGATAATTGAAGTGAATCGCCCGTTCCTGTCGGATTTGGGCGATCTGAAATCTCAACTGTCAGAGATAAAAGAAATCCGCTTTAGAGAAATCTGGAGAAAATTTAAAAGATTTCACAAAGCGTTAAGGGCATTCACAGAACAATCAATGGCGCTGCAAGGAGATGAGTCCGCAGCACAAGTGTCTCTGGAGGATTTACACATGCCCTGGTTAGAGAAATACCTGAGTATTCTCTTAGACCAAAGCGCTGTGGATCCACAAATGCAATTGTATGTGAAAGGTGTGGACTATCTGCACAGCATTCATGAGTTCCTGAGCAACTACGACAATCGCTTCGTGTGCGATTACATTGAGATTAAATTTCTAATATTCCTCAACCAAGAGGAGAGAGGCCTTTGCATGGACCTTGTGCGGTTTCAGTTTCCTCTGGTCATGCACTGGTTGTATGGGGAAAAACACAGGGATGTGCACGACCTAATGGCAACCCTGCAAAGCATATTCTCTAAACTCAAAGGACAATTCCATAAGACACTGACCGGCAGTATCTACAAATTCCAGGGCAAGACTCTGGAATATTTGCTGGATAAACTGGATCGACTGAAGCTAAAGTTCTTTGATATAACGACAGAGGAATTGGCTGAGTATTATCAGGGGCTATCTCTGAATTCCTCGGACTTCTATGGCAATCATTTGAAATTGATAAATTTCAAATTCCACCTTATCCATGATGCTCTGTACAAGTCCTCGGAGCGCCAACCTAGCCTTATACAAGTTTATAACTTACAGCCGAAGATCATCGGCTCCAGTGCTAAGCAAAAGGTCGCTGCCTCCCATCTGCCCTCGTTATATGCCCGACTCAACATCGTATTCATGCCCTGGACAATGCTGCAACATCCATATTATTCAGCGTCCCTGAGCGATGTCTATGGCTACAGTGGCCTTGGCTTTCATTTGGCCCGTGAAATTAGCAAAGCCTTTGATTGTCGCTTCCTTGCAATAGATGCCCAGGGTTTATTTAATTCCGAGATCTTTTATGATTTCCTAGCCGACTATAAATTCAAGAGATCTGTGCAAAAACTCCACGCCGATTTTGAAGACTATGAGACGGACGAAGTCATCGCTGACTTGGGTGGTTTGAAATTGGCCTACGATACATTTGTCGAATGGAATTCGGACAACCTGGGCCAGGCAGTTAGCCTTGGCAACAGATCGTTGACCATGGAAAAGCTATTCTTTCTCAATTATGCCCACAATTTCTGTGCTCCCCTTTGCCGTCCAGCTCTGTCGAATTATGAAAACTACAATGTTTGCGATCGGGTGAATGTGCCCGTAAAGCGTTTGGGAATCTTTAGATCGATGTTTGAATGTAGGAAACTTGGAAAATGGGCACATCCCCTGTGGCGTTGAGCGAGGTGTACAAGTTGAATGAATATATTTTGAATGGAAATTGTAATTAATTTGTATTAATTTAGCGGAATTACAAAACACTGCGAAGTAAAAAAATAGGCAAGTTTCCCTGGGAATTAAAAAAGATTTTTATGTTATGAACACTTCAATTTTATTAATTATTCAATTATTTCTAGTTTGAAAAATACGGAAAAAAATGTAAACTAAGTTTTTTTGTAAAAGAAAATATGTCGGAATTCACGATTCCCGGAAAATGGAAAAGGTCGGTAAACCAAAAACCTAAATGCATTGTATCTTATTTGTAGCGAACAGACGCCCCGACAGATTTGTCGCATTCGATTTGGCAAAGCTGATATACGTTTTTCTGAATACGGCGGCAACACTCTACACAAATATTACTGGCATCTTGTGAATAAAAGTCAAATTGTGATCATTTAAATTTTTAAAATTTTTCTTTTGGAAAAATTAAATTTTTTAAAAAAAAAATTTCTGGAAAAATTGAATTTTTTAAAAAATTTCTTTTGGAAAAACTTGATTTTTTTAAACTTTTCTTTTGGAAAAACTGAATTTTTTTAAACTTTTCTTTTGGAAAAATTGCATTTGCAAAAAAAAAAATTTCTGGAAAAATTGAATTTTTTAAAATTTTTCTTTTGAAAGAACTGAATTTTTTTAAACTTTTTTAATTTTATTTTTTAAAAAAATATTTCTGGAAAAATTGAATTTTTTTAAATTTTTCTTTTGGAAAAACTGAATTTTTTTAATTATTTTTTTTTTTTTAATTTTTTCAAATAACTTTTGTTGGCGTAGTCATGTCGTAAATTAGGCGTTTTTATACAATGGTAATAAAAATAAATTCGACGACAGAGAATTCCGATTTCGTTGAAATACATTTTGACAAATCAATCTGCAGTTCAAAATTTTTTGTAGTTGATAAGAGTACAAAAATGGTAAACAATTTAATTTCTATGGCAAAGATTTTTAAAAAAATTTATTTTGTAAAATTTTCCTTTTGGAAAAATTAAATGTTAGTTTTTTTTTGTAGAAAAATTAAAAATTGTTTTCTGTCATAGTCAGTCTGATTACGGTGGAGTTTGGTTATAGAAGGAGCGTATCAGACATGAAATAGGAATTTATTTCACCGGAAATATTCTGCTCCTCAAAATGATATCACTGCACAACACTGGATACTGGTACAAAAATGGTCAAAATTGAAATTTCAATGTCCAGAATTTTTTTTAAAATTTTTTTTTTTAAAAATTAAATTAATTTTTTTTTTAAAATTTGTTAATTTATTGGTCATAGTCAGCCTAATAAATGCTTGGTGTAGTTATGTCTAAATTAGACTTTTTTAAAAAAATTGAATAAAATTAGATTCGACGACAGAGCTGAAATTCCGATTATGTTGAATTAATTTTAAAAAAATCTGTTTTTTGATTATCTTTTACATTTATATTTTGTGCACTTATATTTAGTGGATAAGAGTAGAAAACTGGTCAAAAAGTATATTTCAAGGTTAGGATTTTTTTTTAAATTTTTTTTTAGACATTTTTACAAAATGTTAATAAAATTCCGATTTAAGGTGAAATCAATTTTGAAAAAAAATCAGTTTTAGATTATATTTTGAGAAGAGTACAAAAACGGTTAAAATTTTCTAGGGGCAGGATTTTTTAAAAAAAAAACGAAAAATTTAATTAAATTTGAAATTAATTTTTTTAAAGTTTTCCTTTTGGACATTTTTTTTTTTATTTTTTCAAATAATTACCGTTAACGTTGGTTTTTTTTACAAAATGCTAATAAAAATTTAGTCGACGACAGAGCTAAATTTCCGATTTCGTTTAAATAAATTTTGAAAAAAATCTGTTTTAGATTATCTTTTACATTTATATTTAGTGAATATGAGTGCAAAAAAAGGTTAAAATTTTCCTTTTTTTTTGAAAAATTAATTTTTTTTTTTAATTTATTAATTTTTTTTTTGTAATTTGGGAGTTTTTGCAAAAATGAAACAAATTTTGAAGAAAAAAACTGTTCCAGATTTTTATTTAGTGCAATTCAATCTGAATGACAGTTTCGGAGTTATCAACAAATTTAAGGCAAAGAAAAAAAATATTTATTTCCATAATTTTTTGTCATGAAAGTTTTTTGTTCATAAAAAAAATTTAATAGCTTTTAAACCCGCTGTTATGGAAAATATGTGAAAATACAAAAAACAATTTTCACACATTTTTCTAAACAAAAGATTACAAGAGCTGCATAAATTTGTAGGCTTTAAAAATAAAATGAGACTCAGCATATGAAAAATCGATAAAGGATTTTTGCGTTAATTCACAAATGAAAAGAATTCTAATTTGTTTCAGATGAAACCGCAGCACATTTAGGATTTTTAACCCGGAAATTCGCGGGACGTATTTCCCGACATTATTACTACCAAAGAAAATTAAACTATTTACGATTCACGCCATTTTTACAACTTTTAAACACGGAAATTGTACGATTTTTTATATCCCGATTCCCGGGATTATAAGTCGGGGATAAAATACTACCAAAAAAAAAAAAAAAATTAAACTGTTTAAAATCTTACGGCCTTTTTACAACTTTTAACCGGGAAATTACATGATTATGTATTTGCTGAAACATTCCTGAACTAATTGATCTTATCACATTTAAATTGTACAGGATATTTTTTTTCCAAGACTACTTTCGTTTGATTTTAATGTAGGAATTATTTATGTTAAATTTTTGAATAAAAAAAAACAATAAATTGTTGTTGTTTTTTTTCATTATTTTTCATAAAGAAAATCCATTCCCGGGGATTCCAGTGAAGTCGCTGAAAAAATTCCCTATTACTGGGAGTTGAAAAATTAAAAACCCTAAGCAAGTATTTTTTTTGAAAAAACTCCAACATTTGTTATATTTGGTCCACCAAATAACTTTTTCTTCTTTTTTTGGAAAATTCTATAAAAAAAAACTACCGGATATTTTCTCAAACTTCTTTTTTTTATTTGAAAGTACAATCCTTCCGGTTAATAATGGAAAATAATTTCATTCAAATGGCTGCCTCGGCTGGCCATGCAGTAGCCTAACGACATTAGCTCTGCGGCTGATAATGCGATCTTCAAAAAAAAAGATCAAAACATCGAGTGTAGCTTCGGTTGTGGTCCTGTTGAGACCAAATGTTGCCAATATCCTCCTATTCAATTTTGGTACACAAAAATTCGTTCAACATGGCCCGACAACGAAAATAACGAAAACCCAATAAGCACTTGTTGATGGCGGACCCTTTACAAGACTTAATTTTCATTCAGCTATATTTTTATTATTAACTTCTGCAGTGAGTCTTTGCTTGGAATCTTGATTATATTTGACTTGATGATTTAAATTTAAAAAAATAGTTCATGTATCCTAGTCAATTACTAGACGAAAATTGACAGCTGTATACGCCTGAGACCAACAGAAACGTCTGTAGCCGAAACGAAACTAAATTTTGTTTCTATAACTCCAACGAATCCAATTAGACAATACACACAAAAATACATAAGAACAAAATTTCAATTAGAATTTATTTGAGACTTTCGTGTTACAAAAACCCAAACTGACGAAACAGAATTTCTGTTCGTTATTTTAACGAAACGAAAGACTCATTCAAGATTAGAATTATCCCATTTAATTGCATTCTTTGTGATTTTCTTTAAACGCACTCAGTTTATGTTCACAATTGAAATTTCGTAAAGCATAATTTTTTTTTTTGATAAAACTAGTTTTTATGTTATCTTGGAATATCTGAAAGCCCTAAAGCAATCTTAACCCATTCCAAGACCAAGACATTTTGTTTAATAAAAGTTTTCTATTTTGTAAAAAAGGGTTCCTGAGTTCGAATCCCTTGACATTTTTAACTTTACGAAATCCTTTTCTCTGTGCCATATGGCATCGCTGGCTAGGCATGGGTTAAAATAATTTACAGTTTAGGAATTATTTAATAGAATTGCATTTTTTCTTTACAATTACCTTTAATTACAGGTTCATATAGAAAATAACACTTGTTGTAGTGACCGTTAAAATCCAATTGAAATTTGAATATATTTTTTTGAAGATATTCAAAAGAAAAAACTTGTAGGCCGTTTGTTTTGTAAATTAAAAAATTCCAGTACAATTATTTTTAAACAATTAACCGCACTTTTAAGGATAATCAAATTATATGTTTTCTTTATGATGATTTTCAATATTTGAATATTTATTGTAAAGTATTACAATTCGTTGAGAATTTTATAATTCAGCACTTTTAAAGGCACATTCGTTTTAGACATTTTTTCAACTAATTTAATGTTGCATATTAAATCTTTTTTTTTTAAATTAAAACACATATAAAGCACACTTTAGGTTTTTTTTGTTTAGTTAAACTTTGATTTTTTGCACAATAAAAATGTAAGCATTCGATATTTCGTTATTTCGTTGAATTACTTTTTATAAAATTCGTTTAGCAAATTTGAATAACTGAAAATATTTCTTCGATTTCGAGCTCGATTTTAAAATATTTTTTTATAAAATTTCGCTAAATTTATTTCCGTTTAAATCACTTTCTACAGAGATTTCTCTTGAAGGCACTGGCACCGTTTCGTTAAGATTTTTTGTTTTCTTTTTTTTTTTGGGGGGTAAAAATTCCAAAATATCTTTTAAATATTTTTTCTTTTTTTTTCAGTTTTATGTCGCAGAAGATACAAATTCTTTTGCACTTTTTTTTCTGGGGGGGTGTAGGTGTGTGTGTGTGTAGGTTTGGAACGTTCGGAAAAGATACGACTGAGCACTGCAAACGCAGCTGATGAACTGCATCAAATGTGGCAACATTCAAACCCAATGACTTCGTTGGAAGTGTCCGCACGTTTCGCTTTTTCTGTTTTGCTTTGCTTTTCTTCCTCTTCTTGTGTTTGTGTGCGTTGTGTTTGTATTGTTATTGTGCTTGGTGCTTTGGTCGGGGTTTGGATGGGATTGTTTACATTTTGAGATTTGTTTGGTCTCTGCTGCTGGTGCTCGTGTATCGCATGGATATTCTTTGGCTGTATGCCGCATTCCAGTATTTCGAAATGAGAGCGAGTTAGAGAAGTGGTTAACAGAAGTACAGATAGTCAGAGATTGAGAGGGAGAGAGAGGGAGAGAATGGTTTGGATAACATAACAGTAGTCGACCAAACTCAAGTAATGTTAACAGGCTCTATTTCGACCAGTTTAACAGAATGTTAAATCCATTGCTGTTAGACCATGAAAAGTCTTAGGAGTGCCAGAAGAGCTAATGGCAAGGAAATATTTAAAAAAAAAAATACAAGAAAATCACACGTGTTGCGAGACACTTTTCATCATTCGTAATTCCAAATTTTAAATTAAAAACCCAAAGCAAAGACCGAGGACAAAGGGCAGCCACTTTGCGATTTGGTTATGGAACATTTCCTGAAAAGGATATGGTCCTGTACAAGTGGTCTTAGTGGCCATTTGGCTGATATTTATTTTTCATTATTCACGGCATACCGTCCTTTTTAGTATGAAATAATCTTCCGATCATTTATCTCAAAAAGTTCCAGTTTTCTTTGAACACCAAAATAACACCTCTTGTTGGAGAACCCTGTAATAAAGTTTGGTGTTGCCACACGAAACACCTAAAGTGTTGGTTATTTTGTCAAAGCACACAAAATCCGTTATGAAGAGGGCTTTACTTATATAAAACAATTGTTTTATAATTGAAAAAAAAATAAATAAAAAAAAAAAATAAAAATTAAAAAAAATAAAAAAATAAAATTATAAATGAAAAAAATAAAAAAAAAATGTTATAAAAAAAAAAAAATATTTTATAAATGAAAAAAATAAAAAAATTGTCTAATAAATGAAAAAAATAAAACAATTGTTTTATTTACAAAACAATTAAAGCCTTGAAAGACAACATTTGCCTTTAAAAATGTCGAGATATTGTCACAGTTAGTCCCAATTCACAATTTTATCCCCCTAACCGGCAAGACCGCCACTAGGCGGTCTTCAATAATTGTGTTTAATTTCATAAAAAATATTATCCCACTAACTGTCCTAACAGAACTACTGGAAAATCGTAGAAACCTGTTTTTTTTACAAATATTTTTTTTTAGGAAATTAAACACAATTAATGACGGTTAGAGGGTTAATTGCTGCCATTCTCAGTTTGTAGGAAAGAGGGGTAAGGGGAATGGAAATGGAAAAGAATTGCTCGTACTGGCAATTTCTTTTTTTTTGTGTTTTTCAAATTTTCTAAAGTCAGTGTTTTTCAAAAGTCTAAAGGCAATACAGAAAATAAAAATTACCCCAAAAGAATTTCCTTGTGTGAACACAACGGGTAAGTTCAAAAGGGAATCATAAAAATTGCCGCAAGTGCAATTGCCTAGAGTAATTTGGGACTTATGACGAAATACAATGTCAAATGAAACTGGGGGTTCACAATTTAAATACTGATGCGTCTACTGGATTTTCAATCGAACGTCTTCATTTGTTCATCTTCATCTCCACATCACATATTTATTAATTTCAATAATTCCGTTTTGATTTGTATTTAGTTTTTTTTTGTTTCTCCTTCTTCTTCTTCTGTATGCAGACTTACCTCACCGATGCGATGGCGTTCCTTAAGCACGACAGCAATTTCTGTAAATTTGCATAGGAATTGCCGTTGAAATGTTGCCACACAACCGTGATAGGTCTTCACGAGAACGTCACGTGCCTCACGTATCAAAACTGCACGTGTTGTTTGTGTAAAGACAGGATAAATGCCTGCAAGATGACTGTCAATCAGTGCGGCAATTTTCGACTCCTGCAAGACAAAGAGACGGTTAAAGCGACAGAGACGAAAATTTCAAAACAAAACAAAATCACAAAGGAAAACCAAACAAAACTGGACAACATTAAAAGATTCTGGCCAGAACTACCAGTTACAAAACAACATTGTATGGGATACAGCACAGTGGTCTGAAATGATGACAGATGCAAAGAAGAATAGATGAATAATGAAATCTTACAAAAGAACACTCATACGGCGTGAGCACTGAAATGTAAATGTTATTTTAACATATAAAAAAATAATTAGGTTACAAATAATTCATTCAATCAAGAAAAAAATTAAAAAAAATTCTAATGGACATTTCTTTAAAGTAAACTATTTAAAGGAAGAGACTTAGACGATAATGCCTAATGTACAATAAAATACATACGGAAGTATTAATTTAGGTAGTGATCCAAAGTCACTGCCTGGGACGAATATGGCTAAGACAAGCGCTAATTTATATTTGGCCCTTTTTTCTCCATCGAACAGCATAAAAACATAATTCTTTTTAAAAACTTAAAATTGTACTGAATTATCTTGATCGAATTTAACAAACCCCACACTGAGTACTTAAATTTTAATTTTGTTTTTAGACTAAACAAAAAATTTTTTTTTGAAATTCGCGAAACTTATTTTGCGAACTCAAAGTCTATCCAAACAACCATTAATGCATGGAGCTCATCTGGCATGAGTTTCTCTAAAATTAATATTTCTTTAACCCTTTCGGAACTACTGCGACAACACGTCGCCAATCTGTTTTAGAAATAAAACTCCGTCCCGAAAGGCGATATTTCTGAAAATCGTTGCATACCTCTGGGCGAATAAATAAATTATATAACTTTGTGAAAATTTTAAAATCTGAATTTTTACTGGCGGAAAATAAAAATATTCATCAAAATTCTAAATTTCACAACTTCAAAAAAAAATCGAGTTTTTGAAATGCAACATTTTCAATAAACCGGTGCTAAGCATAAAATTTGATGTATGAGAGAAAAGCTCTCTCTTCCATTTGGCGCTCTTTTAATATAAATTAACTTTTTTAAATCGTTGCACACTTTAAGGCTGTTTAGAAGATTTTTTTCTTTGCAAACATTTTATTTATCTGCAAATGTGTGCTGATTGCACAAATCGAAACATGAAAACTTTTTTAAATAATTGCGTTTTTAACTTTTTTGTATTATAAGAATTTAGTTTTAATTTATTTATATTAATTATTTTATTTAAAGTATTCTGCAACTGTATAAGGCTCAGTTACCAACTGAATTTAAAGAAATGAAATAAAATTCAATCGTTTCAAAATCTAAGACTTTTCCTTTACTGAGTATAGAACATGACATAGATTAATGTGCTGTTAGTTAAAAAAAAATCCTAGATCCGAGAAAATCATTAATTTCCGATATAAATTATTTTTAAAATGTTGCATACTTTTAGGATTTTTTAAGAATTTTTAAAAATCTTTAATTTCCATTTGGCATATTTTCCGATATAAATTATTTTTTAAAATTGTTGCATACTTTTAGGAATGTACCGGTGCAAAGTCGAGAATTTGACGCAGATTGTTGTGCCGTTTTCGAAAAAAATCTAAAAAATCCTAATTCCGAGAAAATCTTTAATTTCCATTTGGCACATTTTCCGATATAAATTATGTTTTTTAAATTGTTTCATACTTTTAGGGTTTTCCCCCATTAAACGGTAAATTGTTGGACCGTTTTCGAAAAAAATTCTGAAAATTCCTTATTCCGAGAAAATCGTTAATTTCCATTTGCCACTTTTTTCGATATAAATTATTTTTTTTAAATCATTGCATACTGTGCCAAGGTTTGCTGACCAACCATAACAATTTCACCGTCTATCAAAAAAAGCTTACTTTTACAAAATCAGAAATAATCTCGTTTTTTTCGCAACAACAATTATGACATTTTCAAAATGTAAGAGTTGTGCTAGGACACACTCATGGACAAACGTTGACACTTATTTTGAAAATAATCGCGTTCTTATCATTTTAGCTTATTTTTTTTTTCAATAAATTTACGAAAATTTAAAGTTTTTAAATTTTAAATGCTGACTTTTACAAGTGTTGGAAACGAGTTGCATTTTTAATTATTTTTTTAGCGTTTCCTTTGTACTGAAGAGAATTTGACGTAAATTGTTGGGCCGTTTTTGAAGAAATTCTGAAAAATCCTAATTAATTTGCATTTGGCACTTTTTCCGAAATAAATTATTTCTTTAAATTGTTGCATACTTTTAGGTGATTTTTATCATTTTAGCTTATTTTTTTTTTCAATAAATTTACGAAAATTCAAAATTTTTATATTTTAAATGCTGACTTTTACAAGTGTTGGAAACGAGTTGGGTTTTTAATTATTTTTTTAGCGTTTCCTTAGTACTGAAGAGAATTTGACGTAAATTGTTGGAAATTCTGAAAAATCCTAATTAATTTACATTTGGCACTTTTTCCGAAATAAATTATTTCTTGTTGCATACTTTTAGGCGATTTTAAAATCATTTTAGCTATTTTTTTTTTCAATATTAAAATTTTATTTAATTTAATTTTATTTAAATTTTAAATGCTAACTTTAACAAGTTTTGGAAAAGAATTGCATGTTTTGTTTTTTTATTTGTTTGCGTTTCTTCGAAATTCGAATTGCAAGTTTTTAAAACGAATGACATGGACACATCTGGTCTGGCTAGAAGTCAGTCATATGAGAACAATAATTAGAACATCAATGAGTCTAAAAATCAAAACACGCATATTGACAAAGCAGAAGATATTATTTGAATCTAAGTCCTAGTTTATACAATGACTTGAGGCTCGAGTATTTTTTAATTCTCTTTTGAATTGGTTTCCAAAAGTCATGTGATTTTATGCGTTGACTTTTTGCGTGCGACTGCGTTTACTTTCTTACTTTCGCACCAGGCAGTGACTTCGGATCACTATTAAAATGAATACTTCTATTTGCTTTTTATTGTACATTGGGCATTATCATCTCATCTGTCTAAGTTTTTTTTCCTTTAAAGAGTTTACTTTAAAAAATGTCTATTACAATATTTTTAATATTTGTTTTTATAAGCCATTTTGCGTTTTACTGGCCCTACTTTACGTTACTTGGTACGAATGGGGTTAAGAAACCTCACCGAATTATTATAAATCAAAGGCCTTGGAGGATTTCAACAACTCAAAGTACGACCTTACAAGATTCCAACTACTCACAGACTATTAGTGACAACCTATTACAACCCACAAAGAGTATACACATCCGAGAACCTCCACAGAGTATCTACTACCAATCTACGGATCATGAATGCCAGTGTTCATTGTCTGGTTCAAACCACTGTGCTAGGGAATTACGTTTTTGCAATCGTCTTAACAACAACGACAACATCAGCATAAGCATACGAACCATTTGTAAAGAATCCACTAATTGCTTTTCATCGTTTCCCTTTGCATCACCAACAGGATTAATCCGATCATCGTCATCATCACCATTGACCTCATCATGACGATTGTCTTGAGTATGCTGGTGGTGGGCCAATTGTGGTGGTTGTCCAGGCCTTGGGACTTGAGCATTTGTCTCGACATTGTTGGTAGGAATTCTAGATGTGAATGCTGTGTCCGTTGGTCTGGGAGTTGTTGCACCATCGATGGTATAGCCCAGACCAAAGTCAATATCTTCGTAGGCATCATCATCATCGACATCATCGTCCTCTATTTCCGCCACACACCCAAGGGCGCAATTTGAATAACGACGATGATGATGTTGGTGAGGACGACGACTACCTTCAGCCTCGCCTGCCGACACTGTTGCCGCTCCAGCCTCAGCACCACCCATCGTCGTCGTCGTCGTCATTGAGTCATTGGCAAAGGAAACCGTTAGCATTGGCCTACGGCGCGGTCGGCTGACATTTGACTCACTACTCATGGCGGACATTGTTGGTTTTGCTATCGGTTCGTGTGCCGTGTTCGTGGTTCGCTGTTCCGCATTAGCATTATTATGTCCAGCATTGCCCACTGCCAGCCAGCGATCTTTACATTTTCGTAAATAATTACGAACACGCGATGATTTACTACGACGCACTACATTTTCATTGAGCCCATCATCGATCGCTGGCTGTTGATTTGCCGTTGGTTGGGTGTCGCAGTCGTCGGCGACGGCATCGTCGACGTCGTCGTTATTAACAATTTGCCATTCATTTGGCTCTTCCACTTCTTCGGCATCTTCTTCACGGGCAATTGGTGCAGTCTGATTAGACGGCATAGTCGCCGGCATGACTTCATTATTTTGAATTGCGCCTGCTGCCGCGCTAGCAGCAGCAGCAGTGACGTCTATGGTTGTTGTGATGGTCGTTGGAGTAACGACCAAGATTTCATTTAAATCTCGTATATTTTCGTGGTGTTCGTTGTTACTTTTCGATAATTTGGCGGGGGTATGTTCGATTGGTGCCGTGGAACTGTTGCTGTTGTTCTGAAAGAAGAAGAGATACAAGAAACGGAGATTAGACACGAATTTCTTAATTTAATTTTATTTGTGAATAACGAAATTACAATGGGATGGCTTTATATTCGTGGA